>JASSUY010056077.1:0-92220 GCA_032466535.1 Forpus xanthops
GAATGGGTTGCCCAGGGAAGTTGTGAATGCTCCATTGCTGGCAGTATTCAAGGCTGGGTTGGACATAGCCTTGGGTGCCATGGTTTAGTGAGAGATGTCCCTGCCCAGAGCAGGGGGGTTGGAACTAGATGATCTTAAGGTCCTTTGCAACCCTAACTATTCTATATATTAAGTCCCAGCATTTTTAACATCTCAAGCTGTACATACAAGAACTGAATGAAAGTAAAAGGCAATTAGCTGTTTATCTCGATGTTTTTTACTGGTCTAAAGCTTCTGTGAGTGATGCTGCGCAAAAGTGGGTATTTTGTTTTAAACAATCAGCCACACCGAGTTTCTTAGAGTTTCTGCACTTTCCTTCTTTATACTGGATCAGAGGAGCTCTGCATGCCACCAAACTGAGCTGCTGCACTGGATGTAAGAGTATGAAGTAGGCTAAAGTGTTATTAAGGCTCACTGAGTTGTCACTGATGAACTGGCATCATCAATGTTAGAAGCTTGCTTAGAAAGGATGTAATCAGAGCAGCCCTGTAAGGCATGTCTTCTCTTCAGTCATTTCTGTGGCACCTATGGCTGTGGAAGGAGGGGAGGGAGGAGTTAGTGTTCTGAGTGGAGCTGTAAGATAATAGACCAGATGAGAGTTTGGGTTTGTAATCTGGGCGTTGTGAGACCAGTGTAATTTTGTTCTCTTTTTAAATCGTGCATGGTAAATAAGAATTACTTGCATTTAAATCTAGCTCAGTGATACTATCTGTAATAAACGCTGGTTGCTTACATAAAAAAGAAATAAATTGACATTTTCTCTGTTCTAGAAAACTAAAATTCAGCATTTCCACGTATTTAAATTACTGCATTATTCTATTGCATGGCTGTCTGCACCACTGAAATAAAAGAACTGCAGCAACTTACCTAACAAACCTTTAATAAAAACATTTGCTTGTACAGTACTGTGCTGGATATAGCCCACCAGAATAAAAGCAGTTTTGGGCTGTAGTATCTTGTTAAGCACATTGCAAATGTTTTTGCAAGAAGCCTGCCCAAACCCAACCACTTCTGGACAGCCAGCATGTCAGAGCATTTCCAAGTGATACATATCATCCTGTCCTGGGCTGACAACTTTGGATAATCCTCTAATCCAGGTGATTGCTTAAATGTTGCAGTCTATTTAGTTTTGCTAATTCCAGGATGACTTACTGTTGGGGAGTTCTCCAGGGTGTTTCTTTTTGTGTTTTTGGTTGTTTTGTTTGTTTTTTTTCCTTAAAATTAATTTATTTGGCTGCAGTATTTTTTTTAAAAAAAAAAAAAAAAAAAGCAAAGATAGCAGCCACATAAACAACTTTAATTCCCACTGTCTGGGGTTCAGGTTACACTTAGGGATGTATCCTAACACTATATTCCTCTGTTAGAGAGTTCCTAACTCCATTGTTTCCCTGACTTCTGGGATTTTTGCTGGAGAGAAAACATCTTTTCAAAGAGAAGGTGACCTCAAGAAGGCAGCTTGGTGTTGGTTTTCTTCTGAGAATACTGAAGCTGTTGCTTATCTTTGTATCTGATAAGAGTAGCCTCAAGTCAGGACTGTTTGCCCTCCAAATATACCTGTCTTGTGCTTCTGTTGCTGTTGACACCTCCTTACAATTGCTTATGAAACAGCATCACATTGGGATTGTTGGTTTTGCCCTAGTTTGGGGTTTGTGCAGAAAGCTGGACACTGGTACAATGCTTCAGAGTCCTGATCGGCTTCCTGGCCTCTGCTTCCTAACATGACAGAGAGGGGTTGATGTCCTGTGAACCTGGCTTGTGCTGGCATGCTTTTGCTGCTGGCAGCAGAGCAGTGCCCTGCCCTGGGGAAAGTGAGAACAGCCTGGAGCCTGCCTGTACCTTGGGTAACTGGAACCTGCTTGTCCTCTTGTCTGAGTTGTTTTGGTGTCTATGTGCTTGTTTAATCCCTTTTTGTCATTGGCCTAGCAAAGTTATCACTTGGGCTCACAAATCAGAATGCTTAGAAATAAAAGATTCATTGGTCTCCCTTTTCCCTCTCCTTTTCCTGGCTCTACTTTTTATTGTTCTGCAGATGGAGCAATACCCTGCCCTCATCCTCCAAGAATCACAACCATTTTTTGTTTCGTTTGTCTTTTACAGATCAATTTTGTAGCCTGTCAACTCTTTGCGCTTCTGGCTGCATTTTGGTTTCGTGTTTACTTGAGTCCCAGTCATGCCAGCTCTGCTGTTCGCCATGCGTTTGCCACCCTCTTTGGAATATACTTTGCTGTCTTCTGCTTTGGGTGGTGAGTATTTAGTCACTATGTAGACAAGGCTTGGGTAAAAAGTATTTTTAAACTTCATGTTGGCTTTTCTGGATTGCATCGTTTTAGTCTTAAGGCACTTTCTATGTTATTTTAAACAATTCCCAAACCCTCAAAGTAAAATGAGCTGTGAAAGTGTTTGAGTGAACTGTTTAATCTGTGGTATTTATTCTGGAAGTTAAAACCACACCAGTCTGCTGCAAAGATGCCTGTTTTGGAAAAGATTTGTGAAGTTTGAATGTGCACTTTGAGTCAGGCTGGTCTTTCTTTCAATGAAATACATTGACAATACATCTTGGCATAAATATTAACTTCTGATGGATAGCCGTGGTGTCATTGTGATAGTCCATGTTTACTGATACCCTGATATGAAATTCCATTTATGTCATTTGCATAGAAAAATATTTCTTCACTCTGAACTGCCAGCCCTTCCAGATCACATAGAAATTACCTAAATACTCACCTTGTTGTCTTCAAGGTATTCCATTCATCTTTTTGTCCTGGTAATGATGAACTACGGCATTATGAATATGGCAAGTATTCCCAACATCCACAGGTGAGCTAATGTGGCTGTAAGTCTAGAGATTTTATTTCCCAGTTACTTGCAGGAGCTTTGTTCATTCTGTTACAGAAGCAGCTGTAATCTCAATTTATGGCTTTTGCATTGATATATTCCATCTCCCTATGAAACTGCTGGCCTCAAAAGTTGGCTTCTGCAGGCTTAATAATTTATGCCCAAGTCTCTGGTTTCTTAAACATGATGAAGTCATATTCTCCTTGATCTTGTATCTTGAGGATTGCTTTTGATAATCCTTTTTAATGTGTTTTTCCCTTGCTGTTTGGCCTTTAGGTATTTTCCACTTATTCTTGAGTTAGGTAGTTCAAATAAGGTCACTGTGGCAGCTTAAGTTAGTGATCTATAAAATTAAGTCTTGTGTTTGGTACTGGGCTTTGAGCTTGAAAAGTAGAAAGTACCAGAAATGTCATTGCTTTGAAGCAGAACCTTACAACATCATTATGAGAAGTTCACTACCATGGGATCTTTCTTTTCCCTATACAAATGTCTGAGAGGAAGAAAGACATTTTAAGACTCCTGAAGTACTTTATGAAATGAGTGCCTTCCTGGCCCAAAGGCGAAAAAAGCTTTCATATGGAAACGAAAACTACATCTTAGTAAGTGAAAGAAGCAGATATAACTAAGAGGAAGTTCATGTGGAAGGACTCTGCTCATTCTTGAGCCTTCTCATGTGGGTACCATACTGTCTGTTAGAGTTCAGTACATGGGAGTTTTTAAAATTGTGCAGATGGAGTCATTTGCTTCCCAATCATCTGTACAAATAAGGATTTTTATTGGTAAAACTGATACTTTATAGCATGCTAGAAGGATGAGCTGGCAGTTCATCCACGTCTTTACTTTTGTGTTGGTCTCCCTAACAGCATGCAGTTCATACTGTGGTTTGGGTGTTCTACACGTGATTTCTGTCTCTATGCTGTGTGACTGTTTCTGTAACAGATGCTGAATGCTCACATCCACATCAGTTTAAGATGGGGAATAGAAACCCTTTCTTTGCTTGTCTTCAGGGCCTGGGCTCTTTGAGAATCTGATGCCCGTCCATGTGGCGCAATTCTGATGTCCCAGCTCTCTCTTGAACTGTCTAGCTTGCTTCATGTATCAGTCTGTTTCCAAATATCCATTCACTTCTTACCCCCCATATCTTCTTTCTTGCTCAGTTAAATGCAAGGAGAAATTAGCTGTATGAAAGGCTGTATCTGCCTCCCCTAGACCCTGCAACACTTCCAGTCCTTATTCCATCCAACTCTTAAAAGAGACAGTGATGCTACTGTCCTGCCTGACAATTTTAGGATCATCTTAAAAATCAGAGGGTGAATTTGCCACACTTCACTTAAGGAATGCTTCTTCAGTTGGCCACAGCAATCTTAATGGTCCTTTCCAACCTAAATGATTCTATGATTCTTCCGGAAGATGGTGTATTTCAGCATGTGAAGCTGAAAAGATTAGGTTGTGCCATTATCTGCCTTGATACAAAATCAAGAGAGAGAAAATATCGTTAACTTATATATTAGTTTCTGGTAGATCTGAGGAAGAGTTGTACGTGTAAATAAAGAACATTTACAGACAAAAAAGGCAGCAGATAACTTCAGTGATGTGCATACAGTAGCATCTGGTTTCAAATACTTGGGTCAGACATTTCAAAATAATATGTGAGGGTAGAACTCTAAAATTTTAATGCCTGAATTGAAGTGATCGTATTTACTTATTTCCCAACCCCAGTGTGAGGAGACACCTCTGTAATATTTGAGTTGGGTACACAAAACTATCAGTCCTCTTTGAAAGTTTCTGCCAGATCCTGTAACGTGGCTTCAGACTTCTTAACAACCTCATTTGCAAAAATCAAACTCCGCTCCTAAACAAGCCCCAGATCTGTTTGAGTGATTCTAGTTCCTGTTGGTACTTGTGTTGGTAACTATATGTTCTGTATGTTATGTTTTTAGGTACTCCTTTGTAGTAGCTATGGGATACCTCACGCTGTGCCACATAAGCCGAATATACATATTTCATTATGGTATTCTCACTACAGATTTTTCCGGGTGAGTGAGTCTGCAAGTTGGGTCCTGTGTCAATTAGCATTAGTTGAATTTAGTATGTTTCAAATATAATTTTTATGTTATCTGTGGAGCACCTGCAATTTTGTTTCCATTCAGCTTCTTATAAGGCTTTTTATTTGGTTTGTTATTTGAGCTTTTTTGGTTGTTTTAGTTGTGTTTTGGTTTTGTGGTTTTTGGTTTGTTTCTCCATTTGTTTGTTTTTAGGGAGGAAGGAATAAACACTGTGATTTTTGCAGTGATTGTTCCTACAGTTTTCTTGATAGGCACTGTCTAGTTTGGAAGGTAGAACTTGATTAGCTAGGCTCCTCCTAGGCTGCTGTAGGTGGAATAAATCTGCACAGTGGCTTGCTGGAGGTGAGCAGCACAGCTGGCGCTCTGATCCCTGGTGGTCTGCCCTGAGAGGTGGGGTGGGCTGCTCTCCTGCCTCTTCTTAGGGCACTGCTATCACTCTGAGTCATTCTTTGCTGTGTTCTGATTTATCTTGATGCCCTCACTGGGAAGGTGTTTCCCACCCCAGGCACTCCAGTGGTTGGGAGGACAGGACTTGAGCAGGGGGTGAGTGGCTGGAGGAGCTGGGGGATTCGGTGGGTGGGTAACCTGAGCAGACAGACAAACAGAATTGTGTTTCACTGCTGGTGCTGGGCTTATGAGTTATCTCACAGAGGTGGGTTGTGGCTGATGTTTAAATGGTGCAACTTTTTATATGGCATGCATTTCTGTGAAACGGTGTTCTTCATGTATACTGTGGTCTGATTTAGCTGAAGCAGTAGAGGAGGCTTTGCAAAAACACAGCTTATTTTATATATTTTGTTTATAAGAGGAAAGTATGCTCTTGCATGATTTAAAAACAATGTGCTAATCTGTATTCCACTTCTTTAACTGAATGTCTGAATACAGGCTAATTAGTAACATACTATGAAATGCTTCTGTAAACTGGCACAAGTAGGTTGATGCCTTTTCTAAGCCTCTCTCTTCTTATAGGCATAGAGAAGGAAACCAGAGGTTTTTGCTGTCTGTGTGGGTGGTGGGTTTAAGGTTTTAATTACATTTCAGGGGGTAGGGGCAGCGTTCCTCTGAGACTTTTGAGGTTAAATTTGGGGTTGGTTTTGTTTTACTAATTAGAGGAGGGGGAAGAAATGGTAACTTGTACATTTAGAGAAATTTAGTTCTGTATTTTTCTGCAGTTCTTTCAATATACAAAAGCATGTCCTGAAAGAGCATGACATATCAAGATTGCCTACAAATGAGTTTGGAATGCTGTATGTATGTGTATGAGACAGAAATGCAAGAAAGCACGCTTTTCTGAGCAGTGTGTTCAGAAATGCACTGTGAGGTGTATTAGCTGCCTGCCACTGAAAGCATTTAATAAAGATCTAGCTGAGACTGGGGGTGGAGATACATCTTCATGGTGTGTTTTGAAAACTAAGGCAAAATAAAAATACTGTAGGGGTGTCAGTAAAAACTTGCAATCCAAAGTGCTGAAACAAAGGTCAGCCTCATAAATCTGCCTTAAAACTCATTTTCTTGAGCTGTAAATTTTATGTGCTCACTGAAACTTTATGCACATACCTAAACAGATGTGATGACCCAGAGAGACAAAATATACTCCCTGACCACAGTTTTGCCATGTATGAGCAACAACTCAACCCCTTCTTGCTCATTCTCCCATGTTTTACAGTTCCACAACTATTGCATGTGGTAATAGGGGAGCATTGAAACGGCCTTCTGGCTGGAAGGATGGCTTTTAAGTTCTCCCTCAGGGCTTCAGAAGCAACTGAGACGGAATCCATGGCGCAGTGCTCATTTCCCTCCAGCCTCAAGCTCTTTTGGGTGAAGTAGCTGGGGACATACGTTGAGAATGCATAACACTCTATTTAAGGGAATCTTTAAAAGGGAACAAAGAGCCTCTCACCTGCTGACTTGTGTTTGAGTTCTCAGTATCCTGTAAGTCTGATACTTAATCGCAAGGAGGAAGTTTTAATCCACATCAAATAAGCATGTAACCAGTTCTAGTGTTATCAGCTTTGCAATGTCAGTTCCCAAAAGTGATGAGATAGATGCTGAATGAGTGGTTCAGTGTTGGTGCTGAAAGCTTGCGTACGTTGTTTGTTCTCTTGACCTGCTTTGTGCACTTAACAGCTTGCATATATACCCTTTTGATGTGTGCCTGCAAATAGATTATTTTTGTGGGAGAGTGGAAAGGGAGTTTCTTTAGTAATAGCTGGTTGTGCTGTTTGGAGTCCCCCATTTTGAGAACACAGCTTGTAAAGTGCAGGTAGAGATAGGTAGAACAGGGTAACTTTTGAGTCATGTTTTAAGTAAACTGGAAAATGGAGTATCAAACTGTGACTCATCACTTCAAAGTTAAGGAAACTTGCTTATTTCTAATGATTTGTTAATTCTTGCAGCCCACGCAAAGGGTAGGCCTGGTCACTGATTCCCACAATCAAAACTGTACTCAAGCTGTTTGCAGCAATTTTAAATTTAAGAGTTTTTTCATGTATTTGCTAGTACTTCAGTGAAAACTCCATTATTTTATTTATTTAGCTATGTGCCAAGTTTTAATGGAAACCAGTTCCAGTTTGCTACACCTTAATTTCAATCAGTTTTTTAAAATTGTATATGTATTTTACCAAAGTTTTCATTTCTGTCATTTCACAAAAGTGTAGTAACATAGTGTAGCAATTTTTTCATGACTACTTTCTTAAAGAGAACTATTAATTTTTGAGCACTGATTGTAAAATAACTGAATGCTATGCTTCTCTTTTGATTCAAATCAATCTTTGAAACATGCATATTTTATTTACTTGGCTTGCTATGGCATTTATATGTTGCACCTAGGAAAACTAAATCCTAACTCTCTCTCTCTATTTCTTCTTCTTTATGCTAAGAGGATTATGCTGGTAAGTTGCTTGGTTTCTATACAACTTTATAAAAATGGTAATACACACAGTTTGGTGGGGTTTTTAATTTGTATCATGACTCAGACTGAGTACAATAATATTATGGCTTTAGAGATAAATTAGCTTAAAATAAATCAAGGGATCTTGATTGTGATTTTTTGGAAAATAGTAGTAAACATGGTTTCAATCTAGCAAGCTATGTGAACATAGAGTATGCATGTGAACCTCTGGACAGAATTCAGAGAAGCTCCTCATCCGTGTGAAAGTTGTATCTGCTTTAATCCTTTGCTTGATTAAGACCATAAAGTTTTTTTGTTTCCTCTTTGAATTCTTGCAGTGTCTAGGCAAAATTTCCTAACATTGCAGCTCATTTGGTGACCATGAGGGAATGATTGTGCATACGTGAGTTTCTTGCCATTCCTTACAGAAAAGAAGGTCAGTTTGTGAAAATTGCCATGCACACTGGCATTGCTTTCAATGTTCTGTTGGTCTCAAAGAGAACCATCAAGGAGACTTGAGCAGATTTCCTCCCTGCAGATGTCGACTCTTGCTTTTGCGTGAACAATTTGGTGGACATCAGTCTCCAGAAGGAGTGGACATCTCTTTGTGCTTGCTATATCTCAAATGCAAAACAGCAGCAACATTCACAGCAAACTGCTTAGAAAGGGATGGTCATTGAAACAGTCCTCTCAGAAAGTTGAATAAGCAGATACTTCAGTAACAATAAGCATCACTTCAGGCAGTGAATTTTCGTTGGGTGGTTAATGCTTTCTTGCTGGCTTTTTTTCCTCTCAGTGGCTTAGTATCAGCCACAAAAGGAAGGAACACAACAGCCTGTTTTCTACTAAGGAAATACATTTGCAGATGGAAACAAACATAGATGTTTTCTGTTACCATGTCAGAACACAGTGCAGAAATAGACTAGTCCTAAGAGTTCAGTTTGTTGTTTTTATTTTCTTGTCTTTTAAATATATGAAGTGCAATGTGTTCTTGTAGGGCATGTTCAACAGCTCTCAGTAACTCTGGTCGCAGCAAGTCCCGAGGCGCAGTACAGCAGTGCAGGTGTGGGGTGCATAAGAGGGGGTCAGTCTGGTTTCCATGCCTGCTTGCTGCTTAGCTGCTCCTCTGGGCATTTGTCCACTTGAAACTGCATGGAGAGCATGGTTTAGTGCTAAGTGTCCCTGCCCATGGCAGGGGGGTTGGAACTAGATAATCTTCAGGTCCTTTCCAACCCAAACCGTTACCAGTGATGACACAGAAGCTCCGCAAGAGCTGCAATGTGGGAATTAGCAAAAATTCAAGCAGGCAGTCACTACTAGAGAGCTCTGCACAGCTAGTGTATTCCAGGACACTTTTCCAGAAGTAAATGCTCTTTCAAGTAAAATGCTTTTATGGGAACTTTCACCAAAAAAAAACCACATGAACCAAACTGTAAGTTGCTCTGGACTCATAAGTGTGTTTAGGGAAGTATTTTTCCTTCAGCACTTCTTCATTTTGCTGTTGAAAGCCGAATTAAGAGCCCACTGCTGGTAAAGCTGTTGTGGCACCTCTGGCTTGGCGATCCCTCCAGCAGCACAGTTTGTATTGTAGCAGAGTGTGACTGTGTGAACTTCTCATTGTGGCTTCAGGGCTAAAGAGATAAAAGTGGAATAAATGCTTGCTGGTTGAGAGCCCTGTCTGCAATGAGCCTTTTGACTCCACCTCCTCTCAGTGTAATCAGGTCAGTGGAAACTATTTCTAGCAAGCATGTGCCGGACTCCTCGATGGGATTACCTAAGGTCAGGCAGACTGTGCTTGGTAAATGTCTTTTCTCTCATAAGTATAGAATCTTGCTCAGTGTAGAAGCCAGCCTGTGATATGGGGAGGAACCCCACAGCAGTCTACAGCTGATGCTGACCTCATTATTTCCACTAGCCTGTGCTTCTGGGTGAATTTATTACATTGAGGGAAACCATGTTTACAGATTACATTAGCTGGTATGTTTTCAGTTGGAAAGTTTAATTGGGGGTAAACCCCACTGTGGAGCGCTCTCTGTAAACTGTTGGATTTTCGTCTTACTTTTAAAGGTTATTTTTTAGTATTTAACATAAGGTAAAGACAGTTTTGTTTGTTTGGTTGTTCCCTGGGGCAGTTTTTCAAGGTGGCTGGAAGTTTTGTAGTTTTGTGAGCTCCTATTCTTATTTTTAGCACTGCAGACTTTTTCCAGTGGAGTCTAAGGTTAAAAATATTACCATGTAGGAAACAGGTGACTATATGGGATATAATGTAATATTTTATCTAGTAACTTTGCAACATTTTTTATTGCTTTTTAAAATCAGCTTGCTTGGAAGGCTGACTAGAAATGATAATTCAATGCTCTAATATGGCCAAATTTTAAATCAAAACCCACACATCTATTTAGGAAGTGATGGCACTAATTCCCCCCTAGATAAAATGTATTTTTCTTGTCTAATTTTTAATACTGTTTCAAGACTTGCATCCTCATGCATTGCTCTGCTCTTCCTCCTGGAAAAACAAAAACAGTCCTAGACTTACTCTGTGCACTTGTGAGAAGAGGATAGATTGGTGAATTCCCAGGGAGAACTAGGGTGGGTGTAAGTGTGCAGAAGGGGGTCTCCACAACCCAAAGGGGTGCCAGAAGCAGGGGGAGCTCCAGTATTGCCATTGTTTTGTTGTGCTCTGCCCTTGCTTGTAGTGAAGACTTGGCTCCTCCCTGGAATCAAGTCATTGGGGAAATGGTAGATGGGTGAGGAAAGAGGAAGATGCTCTCTGTTTACTTGAAACCTTGCTTACCCTTTGTGTGAAGCATTTAATTGTGTCTGATACTGATCTTGTGAAAGATTTAGAGGGTGTCATCCTATTGCCATTGTACAGCTTGTTTCCACCTTCCTGACTGGATTGTAGAAAAGATATGCAGATGTGTAATATGATGATGGCAGGAGAGAGAGCTGAAGGTATCTCAGGTGTTCTTTGCGCATCTCCCTCTCGCCCACAGTGTCAGCAGCATCAATATTGTGCTTGCATGTCTCCTTTGGAGTGCGGACTTGATGGAGGCAGGCTCTGTCCTTTCTGATTCAAGTGCAGGAAAGGCTGACTTTTTCTGCTAGGTTATAATGTGCTGTCAATGAGGCGATGAATTCCTAATATAGATAAAAAGAACTTCTCTCTTCTCTGTTTATACATTGTGTGACTTTAGTGCAGGCTGCACTTTGCTCCCCTCGGTTAATCAGCATATCAGGATTGTTTGCATTTTGGTTCTCTGGCTTACAGTGGGGGGCCCAATTTTCTAAGAGAAGTGTCTAAATTTAGGCACTTAAAGGCATACAGTTTTGGCTCTGAGCCTGAGGTTTAAAGTTACCCACTTCAATATTGGCATAAAGTGCTTACTGTGAGAAACATACACAACAAATTTAACCAATTTGGAACAAGTGTTAGTGTTCACCCACAAAGCTAAAAGGTCAAGCACTGACAAAATAAAAATCTGTGTTTATTGCAGTAGAAATGCTGGATCACTGACAGCCTCTCTCTCTAGTAAGGATTAAAAAAAAATCTGCTTTTTCATATGCTTAAAGAATCTTGATTTATTTATCTTTGAAAGGAAAGCTAAATTTTGTCTGAATGGGAAAGTCTACTTTGAGAAATAGGATGTTGAAGATGATGGCAAAAACAGCTTATAAATATTTTTTCTTGAAAGATGAGTTGGAATAAAAATTAGAATGACTTTTTCATAATATTGGAGTTGCTTAGAAGGTAAAAGTCTTTGCTATATTCTTCCATTCCTTAGCTGCCATCAGTGGTCTAGATAACCCAAAGAGAGGTGGTGCATAAACCTTTGTATTAGAGTTGTATTCCAGATCTGTGTATATTTAAGCATGATCTGGATTTTATGAGCAAACTTTTTTAACTGACATTTCAAATAAGGACTGCTGAAATGATAAAAGTAGCTCCTGATTGAGAAATTGGCTGATACTGCATGTTCTCTGGTTTTGGGTAGAAAATACCAATTACATTTGGACTCCTGAAAAAGGTCAGCAATAATTAGTATCAAAAAAGAAAAAAAAACAAAACAAAACCAACCCCACTTGTGATGGAAGAAAGTCTTTTTCTAATATTATTGTGTTCACCATGCACAGCATATGAATTATCTTGAAAATCAGTTTGATTTATCAGTGGGATAATTGGTTTGCAGACCCTTTATCTTAGCCATTGAGTTTACATTTGGTTGTAGCCAGTAGGTTAATCTAGTAAGGATACGGAATCTCTCGAAAATCTCTGTAGAACATTGAACATTTGTTATTTTAGAGAGATGTATCGTTGGTGGTGACTTTCACTTTTTTTTCTTGAGAAATTGGTGAGGAAAAATACAGTGCTAAAAAAAAAAACTTTCAGCATTTTTAATTTCATTGAATTCCAGACAATATACTACAATATTTAGACTGGGTAGTTATACTATTGGGAGTAATCATCTATGTCTCTTTCTCTTTAGAAAGTTCCATATAATGGTCAAACTCTGTAAATAGACACAAAGTTGAGTTTTAATTTCCATATTGAAGATGTCGTTTGCGTTCAAGCAGAAACCTCTGTATGGTTTATGTTGAAAATTTATCACAATCCATTGCATTAGTCCTCAGCACAGATGAATCTCTTCTGTGGAACTGGTTTTACATACCACAATTAATGCTTTTAAGTAATGATGTATCCTCATCACCCATTACAACCTCCTGGCACTTGTGGCTGTGAAGGTCTCAAAGGTAGTGTAGCCACAGGTCCTTCTAGATCAGATGTTCAGCACAAGGTTTTGTGTTTAGAGCTCCACAGCCCTTAGAAGCTGTATATGGATCACAGTTAGCCCTGAACCTCTGCCTATGAGAGACTAGTTAGTTGTCCCCATGGTCTTCTACCCATATTTCTTCTTATTCTTTTGAATACCCCTGGCTGCATCCTTTTACCCTCATGGGGACCAGCTACTGATGCACCAAGCTGAGTTTTGCTCTTTTTTTCCCTCCTTCCCCCCCCTTCCCCCCCGCAGCAGCTCGCTTTTCCCATGACACTAAGAAGCTCTATAAGACTGCATATGGAAAGTATGCACAGTCCTATTGAACATAGTGGCTATTCCTACACTGCTTGTCTGGTTGACACCAAAGCTGCTGGGTGGTTGTAGCCTGCAAGCATGGCTCAGCTACAGCTAGCTCATGTTTTTGGGAGGCACCAGGTCACACATGCCCAGGCATTCCCAGTTGGATGGTACATCTTGAACAGACTCTCCACAAGGCAGTTGCTTGTCCAAGAAGTGAGTGAGAAACTGCTGTGCTGAGAGCTATTCTGGTATTTGCATGCAGTCCTAATTAATCGGTAGGGCTATTCAGGAGAGGAAATAAGCATGTGTATATGCAGAGTTGGCATTTTTTAGGGCACTGAGGTGACAGACCATAAGAGAGTAACAGTAAGAAGAGACAGTTATGTTGCAGCAATATTGCTGTATTCTAGTGTTGTGATGTATGGGGCTTAAATTTGGTCTTTGCCTGGAAAGAAACCTAGTTGATTGCAGAAGCTGGTATTTCCTAGTGGTGCAATTCCTTCTGAATTACAGTTTGCACTGCTGCACGATGGGGAGAAATAAAATAAGGCTTTGTGCACATTTAGCAATTAAGAATTCCAGTGCAATACTGTGGGGTTGTTTTGAACCCAGGCAATTGTCATACGCCTGAGTGCCTCCTTCAGTTTTAATTGGATGTTTTCCACTTGTTGCAAATACAGTTATGCCTTTTAAAGGGGTAAAGATATTCAGTAAGAAAGTTGGGAATAATTTGTATTACAAGTCATGTGACTATTGTTTTTCTTTGTTGCAGTCCTCTGATGATAATTACACAGAAGATCACAACACTTGCATGCCAGTTACATGATGGTAAGAAAACGATTTTCTTCCCATGTTTTGAAGACAGCCTTTTTATTCCAGTGCATTCTGTGGCTGAGTTACAGAGTGGATGAAATAGTTCAGCAAGCTGCTCCAAATAAAGAAGAAAAATGGTTTTGTGGTTGAAAATTAGAAACTTAAGGTTTTGATCACTTCTCTAGGATTGAACTGTCTTTGCAGTAACAAAGACAACCATTTTCCCCTGAGGTGCTCCTTGGGGGGGTCTTATTTGGATTTTAGCTAGTACTGGTATCAGCTATTTAGATGCTACAGTGCACCTCCATTAAGCTCCCTGAAAGTGTTCCGATTCTCAAAAATCAAGAGTTGTGTTCGACACGTAGGTTCAGTCAATAATATTAATGCAGCAAAAATATGCTATTATTGATATATACAATGTTAATGTACTCCATGTGTTATGAGATGGAATTCAATAGCTTTTTTTCCCACTGCAGGGGAAATCACAATTGCAAGCAAAATGATATTGTCTTCAGTCTTGTGCTGTGACAAAGAGCGCTATTATTTACCAGTAAAATGCCAGTGTCTAGTACATCTCTAAGGGTAGAAATTTCAGTCATCATCATTGTGATGTGAATTTCTGATGGTCTGAGACCCATTGCATTATAAGCTGTGGTGACTAAATGAGTAGTCCGCTATAGAGTTGTTATGATATAAGATTCAGGAGATGCACCTAGATGCACACCTAGAATATTTAAGGTAAATGAACAGAATGAAAATGTAACAGCAGACACAGGAACCTTTTAAGAAAGCAAAAAATCTTACAGATTAATGATAGTGGAAAAGGCTCATTATATTGTGAACCTCTCTACATAGCTCAGTTGAAGCAGCTTGTGGTTCAAGCATCAATGACAAATATCTATCTGTAAAAATCTAATGCAGCTGCCCATAAATGGAAACAGAAGAGCAAAATATCCAGCCCTTTAAATACTGAAATGCTTAATTGTTTCTCTGGAACTCAGACCCTTCCAGTATTTACAAACTGAAAGAACAGAGAGAGAATGGAAATTAGCAATTTATCGGCAGTCTTTTTAGGAAATGAGTCTTATGTTTGTGTGTATTGGTAATTATGGCCACTACGTTTAGAACAGTTGTGTTAATTGATGGCAAGCCCCTGATCTTGTGAAGTTGTGCATGCACATGCTCAGCTTGGAGTGCTGTGACTCATATCATGATGAGTTGCTCTGCTGAAGCCAGTGGGATTCCTCACAGTGTGTGCAACTTAAGCTTCAGAGTGGAAGTTTTGAGATATTTGCTCTGGCCTGTGAACAGTATGATCATGGCCATCATAAAAGACTTTTCCATATTTTTCCTGAACAGCAAGTCTGCGCTCTATTTCTGGACCCAAAGGTCTTATGGCCACAACAGGAGGTTGCTCTTCCAGTCTAGACAATTCCAGATTATTACTGATAGGCGTATTTAAGTTTGCTCCAGCAGCAGGCAGCCTGGCTGCTCGTTCAGACCAATGAAGCTTCTGCTCATTAAAGAGTCTGTTTTTCTTTCATTGTCCACTCCTCCTGCTGTGAAATGCTCTATTTCTCGCCAAGAAGCCACAGGGAGCCTTGTACTTAAATGAGCCAGTACTTTCTGGAAACATAGGTTTTTCCAGCCCAGGACAGGTAGTAGAGGCTGCTGGGAGTTGCTGCCAGTTGATGGCATTGAGAGTTGCATTATGTGTCGAAAATACTACAGCTGCTTTTTCTGAAAGTGTAGCAAGGGTGCAAAAGGGGGAAAGAGGTAAGGAACTGGCTGGAGAGGTGGAGTAGAACATGAGTATGCTTGATCTGAAAATCAGGAATTGAGCTCTATTACAAATGCTTGTGAAAAAGTCTTGAAGCTTATGGCTAAAGAAAGTTATCTGTGGGATACAAATATAAGGCATTAGGGATAGCTTTCACTGTCTGGCTTTTGGAAAGATCTAATATGGCTTTTATTTCTCTCTAGGAATTGGGCGACAAGCTGAGGAACTCACCGCTGAGCAGAATCGGCTTGCTGTAAAGTAAGGATTTAATTTTTCCAGTGATATGTTTAATTTCATCCGAAGATTATGGTTCAGGTTGCTTTATGACAGGGCCATGAAAATGTTCCCTTCTTCTTTCCATCCTATGATAAGGCGAAAGTCCTACCTGTATTTATTTCTATTTTCTTGAGCAGTTTTGGTTTTGTAATACTACTGTCAGTACCCTCCTTATACAAACATATATACTCCACTTTATTTCTTATTTCTTCAGTCTAAGATGTCTTCATCGCTCTGTGCTGGTCAGTAAAGCACTGAAGTAGTTGGCAACATCTCATTGACTTAAATATAAGCTCCAAGTGCAACAAAACTAGTCTTTGCTGAATCAACTCATTTATATTCAAGCCAAGATTGTACCATATATACTTTTGGGGTGTTGTCTTCATCCTATCTTTCATATGTTATTTTTCCAAGCAGAATACTCCTCCTCTGTCAAGAAAACACCATGTAATAAAAATTTGTTTTGGTTTGACTCTGTCACTTCAAGTACTGCTTTTCTTTCGTACACCCTCTGTAATATAAACACTCCTAGTCCTTCTTGTTGTGTGACTTTTCCTCTCTGTTTCTGGAAGGAAACGGCATGTTGATCGTATCATTGAGCACCTTTTTTTCCCCTAGTTTACCTCTTGTTAGATGTGCAAGATACAGGTCACTTTTTTTTGTTTTTCTTCTTTTTTTCTTGAAGAATGTGTGTTACAAAATTAGTCTTAGAACCATAACTACTAGTCACCAGTGTTCAAGGCTGAGGAAATTTTTTCCTTCATTTCCAAGGCAGATGATTCGGCTATCAGGAAATCTGCCGATGACCTTCTAAAGTAAGGAGGAAGTAATTTCTTGAAAAGCAGATATCCTATAGGGAGATTTGCTTAACTTTCGGTATGATATGACCAATAGCTTTATGTCTATTTTTATAGCTCACAGCATAATATTTAGCTGCACTAGACCCTTGTGACCATATGATTAATTCTAGTCAAATCCTTACCAAACAGGCCTTTTTTCTTTTTTTTTTTTCATCTTGTACAGTAGATGAGCTCATAACAGAAAAGTACATACCGGTAGTTTAAGTGCAGGTGGCAGACAAGTCACAACTGAAGAGTTTTAAATCCCCTTTGGTAATACAGCCTTTTGTCTTCCCTCCTGTTCTTGGTCTGTTTTTGTTTCTCACCCATCCTCTGTACATTCCTTCGTGCATTGCTCATGTCTCCCCACCCAATCATGTGCAGAATCTAAGCTGAAACTAATGACTTAATTTTGAATCTTACTGTTGAGCTCAGAAGCCCAAATCATCAACCTGATTTTGCAGAACAGAAAGATGATCTTTACCCTAGTTGCCTGTTGCATCTTTCTGTGAAATGCCTTAACCAGAGAACTTACGATTTAGGCACCAACTTCTACAATAACCACTAACATGAATGCAGAAAATCCTGGCTAAGCTAACTGTTTATTCAAGCTAATTCTGCTTCAGAATAAAAGTAGGCAACAGCAGATGTTTAACTGTTGCTTAGTTTTCCTGCTAGAAACTTGGCTTGGTCTGAAGGAATTTTAAGTGGGTTTTGGTTTATGAGTGTTCGTCTGTGTCTTGGATAGGAGAACCCTGAATCACTGTGCTCTAGTTTCTCTTCTCATCCTTGTTTACTTGGAGGGTGGCTATTAGAACATTTGTGGAGAGCACTGTGTATTAGTGCAGAATTTTAATGTTGATGTTTTCTGCCACATTAATAAAACAAGCCCACCAATTTACAACTTGCACTAGTGGCAAGAGGCCTGTGCATCTTTCTTTTCCAGGCCACTGATCCATAGTAAGGGAGATAGATCTTCATTTTACATCTAATGTAAAACCCCAAAGGAACTTGTGGGAATTTGCAAAATGGAAATAATGAACATGGTGGATTTTCTTTGACTTTCGTCTTCAGTTGTCTTTTAATTTATGTGTGTTTTTTTTCCCAATCAGTTCCTTTTCCTGTTCATGATACAATACAGTCAATTACTTCCTTCATTTACACAGTAGGATGGAGTGCCTCTTCATTCTCTTCCTCTTTGTCTCACATCACACTTCCCATTCTTCTAAAAGGCTGAACTGAAGAGTGAGTGAGAGCTCCTCTTAGGCCTGGGAGTCCTGGTCTTAAATGCTCCCTGCCCTGTGGTCTGCATAAGGCAGGGTACTGCATGACACAACTTGGTGAAACCAGTACCACTCAGCTTGTGGTTTACCAGCTGTTACTGGTCCCTGGCATACTGGGCAGATGTTCAAAGACGATTCCCAGCTTCTCACTCCTGATACTGCTGGCCTGTTCAAAACGTGCAAGTCAATTTGTTTGAGAGTGGGTATTTAAATTTATGACTTTTTATCTAAAATGTTTCTAGCAATAAGGTGACAATTATTCAAATTAGTAGCATTTGTTCACGGGTAGCTTAAGCAGTTCCATGATACCCTTGTTGTGACTGCCATCTGCCAGAAATCACTGGGATATAAGAGAGGCTGTGCTTCATATTCTCCAAAACAAATCTAGTGGGCTTTTAGCTGGGGGGAGGGTGGTAGGAGAGAGCTGGAGGCTGAGGCAGACAGTACAACAAAAAGCATTGGTGAAAGCCCTTGCTGTGTTTGACCTTGTTGTGTTTTGTTTTGTTGTGTGTGAATGGTTTTCACAGGTCAAGACCTTCTTTACTGGAGTATTTAAGCTATCTCCTCAATTTTATGAGCATCATAGCTGGGCCTTGCAGCAATTACAAGGATTATATAGCCTTCATTGAAGGGAGGCATGTGCACATGAAACTGTTAGAAGTGAACTGGAAGCAGAAGGGTTATGACAGACTTCCTGATCCTTCTCCAACTGTAAGTTTCAAAATGACAAAGACTTATGGCAAAGGCCAGGAGAGTATAGCTTTGTAGATGAATCTTGAAATTAAAAACTAAGAAGAAAATCCATTTTTGGATTCTCTTCCCAGTAAATGTTAGTGAGCTTTTTCCTGTGAAGTGACCCCTGTTTTTATCTCAGTGTCAGGGGTGAATGGGCTAGTGTCTTTCTCTTGAATTCCCAAATGCATTTGGCTTACAAAACAGGTCATTGGTTAATGCATGGCCTTTGTGTAGGAATGGGAATGGTCTGCAGGTTCTGACAATGACAAGTTGCTGTTCAGCTTCAGAGAGAAGAGGAATGCAAGTAAAATCTCACCCACAGTGCAAGAGATGTCAGAAGTACATGAATCACATCTAATCAGAACTAGCTTCTCCAGCTAGTCTCTTCTTTGTAAGAGAATCTCAAACTGTAAGATGATGTAGAGGTCATTTTTCACATACTATTAAAACAAATTTTATTTTTTATGTTTAAAATAATACGAAACCCTTCTTAGAAAATGACCTTCTTGTAAGGCAGGCTAATGTAGCACAAGAACCAGATTCCTCTCCCTTATCTTAAGGTGACATGGAATGTGTAGCTTTTTGAGTGTGTGCTGAATGTCTCCTCAGAAGTTGAGTATGTGCCTATACATATCTGATTCCTGTTGCACACTCTTCTATTTCTACTGACTTTAGTGGTGCTAATTCTGATTTACATTAGTCAGAGTAAGATCTGTATCATGTTAAATATAAGTTAGCAGAAAACATTAAAATTAGCATTAAAGATAATTGTGCATTAGTTTATTCCAGAATATGGAGAATATATAAAGAGTTCTTGGGATCAAAAACCACACTGTTGCTTCAATAATGTGTTGCACTGCTACTGGTCTTTTGAGACCATGAGTCAATTTTTACATGATACCCAAGTATTAGATTTACCTTTTTAATTATGTCTGTATCAAGGAGAGTTTACTCCTGATGTGTATTTGAAATTGAGCTTTGAACTACTGACATGATTGTCAGTAATAATATATAGAAAGCTAGGGAGCTGTAATAGAAAATATTGTAGCATAGCATATACACAGCATGCATACCTTCCCGCAATATGGAGTAAGATACATGTTTTTAGAACAAGTGATTTTCAGCTGGACATCTGGATGGTGGCTGAACAGTAGGACCTACTGTTGTACTTAATGCTTTTGGCTTTTAGGAGAAATCCAGTCTTTAGTTAGAGGAGATGACAATACCTACAGGGAGGATTTCTGATTTCCATTATAGGGTTTTGCTTGCTTATTTCCTTTCTTATTTGAGGACCTCCACAGACTGATGTTCTGAAGGGGGCCTATAGGGATGCTGGGGAGGGACTCTTCATTGGGAACCGTAATGATAGGACAAGGGGTAATGGGTTCAAACTTAAACAGGGGAAGTTTAGATTGGATGTAAAGAAGAAATTCTTTACTGTAAGGGTGGTGAGGCAGTGGAATGGGTTGCCCAGGGAAGTTGTGAATGCTCCATTGCTGGCGGTGTTCAAGGCCAGGTTGGACAGAGCCTTGAGTGACATGGTTTAGTGGGAGGTGTCCCTGCCTCTGGCAGGGGGGTTGGAACTACATGATTTTAAGGTCCTTTCCAACCCTAACTATTCTTTGATTCTATGTTAGGAGTCTCTTGTGAAGTTCATCACCAATTTTGATTCCTAATTGTCCCTTGTACCTCTCTATAGGTAGCTCAATAAACCAAATTAAACCAAAGCTTTGACTGTGACCTTTTCTTTATCACCTCTTCTTAATTAATTATTATCAGCTTTGTCACTGCTAAGGTTATTTTGGTTCTTCAAATGCCTTGGTTTTGTATATCACATGCACTGCTTTTTTTTAACCCTTAAGCAAATATTTCTAATGAATGCTTCATTGTTGTTTGTGCTTTTTAGGGAGCAGTGATGTACAAGCTGTGTATCACACTAGTATCTCTCATTTTATTCTTGACACTTACCAAGAACTTTCCTATGGCATATATTATTGATAATGAATTTCTTGATAAAACGCCCTTCTTGTCAAGACTTGGTTACCTGTATGTTGTAACACAGGCAGCAAAACCAAAGTATTACTTTGCATGGACATTAGGTAAGTCTGGCTACATCACTTATTACCGTGGGTAACAAGTTCATAAATTGGGGAAGGGGACTGAAACATGAGGGATGAGGGGGAACAAATTAGTTCCTAGACCTGAAGTCCTTGTGGAAATGTGGTTTTGTACATATGTTCTTGTAGATAGTGGACCCCGCTTAAGTGGGGAGGTATGAAAAGTTTTGAAAAATATGCTTCAAATCTATCTTTTCTGACATTCCCTATGCCAAATTCCCATTGACACCAAATTTGCTTTTCAGTTGATTTCCAGTAAAGTTAATGTTACAATTCCATCTTACTTAAAACTTTGTAATTATGCCAAAATAATATTACTGGGGGGAAGAAAGTTTGTTCCCTCTAAACTTTGATTTTTATACTTTATTTATAATTTACATATATCAGAGGGGCTAGGAGCTTAAAATGTGTCATGCTGGCTCAGGCTTTACAAGTATGTTGCAGTGCAAACAGGTCTCTCTCTTCCTTTAGGGACATCTTTTGTATGTGCATCTCTATCAGAAAGCTGTGGCACTTACTGAGGGGCTCAAGTTAGGCTTTGTATTAAGACATGGTGCAGTTCTGTGCTCGTGTTAACTTTGAGAGCTAAAGCATTTGAGGCCATGGGGAAGGTAGGGAGCAAAGTAGATGGTGAGGAGGACCAAATCCCTGAGAGGAAAAGGAGAAGAGAAGAAAGAGGAACTCATCATAGAAAAAAAGGAAATTTCTTTTATTGGGAGCCAGCTAGACTGGTGGCCAAAATAAGCTTTTTGTATTTTACCTTCTTTCTTTTAGAAATCACCTTTCCCATCTAAGTATGAGGAGTCAACTCCTTCTAGGCCAGGCTGAAAATTGAGAGACCATTTGCTGTCATTACAAAGACTTTGTGTGTGGAGGATATCCTGAAGGCCCAGCCAGCAATGTATACACCTGAAACTGAACAGTGTCTCATTGAGATGGGAAGGAAAGAGCCAGGGAAATTGATTATAAGGCTGTGATTAAATTGCTGAGGCTGAAACTGACAGATCGAGGGAAGGCGGCCAGGACTGGCATGTGTGGGATGGGAAAGGCTTTGGGATAAAGAATTGCTTGCTCAGAATCTTATTTTTGTGCAACCCAGTGTTAAAATGTTGCCTCAGGTTTTTTTCCAGCATTATAATTAACTAAAAATCCATTATCAAAGTGATAAACTGAACTTGGATTTGTGATATGACTAAGCCATAGCGGCCTTAGAAATCTCTTTACAAATGAGGCAGTTCACAAAAAGCATGCATTGCATACTGGAGGGTGAGGCCTCTATTATTCGCTTTTCAAATCTAGGCAGCAGAACAGCAGTCACTTTATCCTTTTGCAGTTTAGCTCCTGGTGGCATGGCCCAGGGCATCACAAAAGTGCCTGCTGAAAAGGCTGATAACCGCTTCCTGTCCTCAGAAAAGGACAGGCATGCTATTGTTCAAAAGCCGTGCTACTGAATTCCTCCAGATCCATGGAAAGACGGAAAATTCAGCTTCTTGCTGCATTAGGGATGGTCGTGGGAACATGGCTGCAATTCTAAAGCAGCTGCTGATGAAACTAATTTGGGTCTGAGCTCCTGCATCCAAGGAGCTGTGAAAGTGATAAGCCAGAGCTGTTGAAGTTGGGGAAATCTCAGCTGGTCTTTGTGGAGCTTGGGGTCTTGTGAGGAATGTAAAGGCCGGCAATTGTCGTGGTTCTGTGCTTCACACCTTGCTCTGTGGACAGCAGGTCAGGAAGCAAGAGGCTGGTACGTCTGCTGTATTATTATGTCCCTAGACTTCTTGTTTCCTGGTTTTGGCAAAGAAAACACTAAGTGGTCCCTGCTACCCTTGGAGCAAGGAGGAGCAAATCCAGGAATTTTTATGCCTGCATTCTTAGCATTTACAAAGCAAAATCAGGTTTCACCCTTGGGAAATAAATGCTGACTTTTTAAAGCATGACTTAACCAGGCTTGTATTTTTGTAAATGATCTAGAATGGAAAACCTTACCTGTATTTTGGTTTAGCTTTTTGTTCCAATAATCACCAGTGTTGGCTGCACCTGGAGATCCAGAGATAACGAGTATCTCCTGTTAGTACTCAGAATTTCTGGCAGGGGCATGTTGAAAGCATAGTCTTGAAACCCAGTGATGAGGTGGTTCCCAGGCAAAGGTGAAAGGGGAGGTAGTTGACTGGCACTTTGGCAAAGAGTTCAGCATGTGAAATGCCTGTCATTACCCAAGTTTTTATTTGCACTTAAAGTAGTTAAGTCTGTAATCAAAGTTACTCAATATTTGATTTATAGAGGTGGTGAGATACTTTAGTGAGGCACTGAGCAATGGGATTAGCAAAAGGCTTTCTCTGTGGAAGTCTGAATGAAAGTCTTAATTAAACAATCACTTTGGAGCTCTTAATAGAAATGGTAAGCATGTCTTTGAGACACTATAGTTCTTAATTCTGGAAAATAATGTGACATCCAGGTACCCTTTTGAGGAAAGTGCTTAGTAATATGGAAACTCGATCTATCGTGAATAATAAAGGCAAATTAAAGTGATTACTGTCTGTTGTTCTTTTATTATTTATTTTTCTGCCCAAGGAGTAGCTAGTCTTTCCTCTGGAGGAAATGACTTTTCTGTTGTCTTATAACAGTGCCCCTTTGCCAAGAGGAAGCTTCTCCTTGAAAGAGAGGATGCTAATTGCTACAAAGCTGGCTTGAACATGTGTTTAGTGTCATACTGACTTGTAAGAAAACTAGACTCTGCCAGCAGTCTGATTTGATCTGTTTTGCTTTGACATTGCAGCAGATGCAGTCAACAATGCAGCTGGTTATGGATTCAGTGGAGTTGATGAAAGAGGCACTTTCCGCTGGGACCTGTTGTCCAATTTGAATATCTGGAACATCGAGGTGAGTTAAAGCTGTGGCTGCATTGGCATAATCGTGGAGAAATAACCATGCTAATGAGGAGAAGTTTTGCCAGAAGGAAAGCAATTCTGTGCCACCGGGCTACCCCTTTTTAGCGTGGAGAGGTTTTGCATTTTATCTGCTGGGCAGATAAAACGCATCTGTCACGCAGACTTTAGAACACTCTGTATTCAGGTTGCATTTGTAAATAGTTTATAGAGGGCTAATAAGTGATTATATCAGATATTTCATAAATGAGCAGTCAATTACTGTGGATTGTGGCTGAGTTCAGCAGGTCAGTAAATTGCTCACAGCTATGATTCTTCACCATCTGTGGTGTATGCTGTTTACTTCTAACAGTCTTCCCACTTTTTTAGCCCAGTTAAGATGAATGGTGATAGTGAAAGAGGCCGCCATGAGTAGGCATAGCACAAACATTTGTGAAGTCTGGGTCCCTGCACATGCTTGGAGTACCTGTTGTAAATGGCAAAGAGCAAGAGTTGAAGAGATAATGGGTACAAACTGAGAAACTTGGATGGATATTGGCAGGGCCAT
This sequence comes from Forpus xanthops, assembly GCA_032466535.1. Taxonomy (NCBI): domain Eukaryota; kingdom Metazoa; phylum Chordata; class Aves; order Psittaciformes; family Psittacidae; genus Forpus; species Forpus xanthops. Next base: position 24,181 of record JASSUY010056077.1, read on the forward strand.
ATATAACTTTAGATGGCTGCTGATCCAGGGGTCTGTTCAGCAAACCATGCTGTTTCTCAAAACATGTCTCACGCATGTTTCTTGTAACTGCAGTATTCTTTTAACATCCATTGGTCTTTTGTAAGCTATTTATGATTTTCTGTCTTTTTCATTAGAGAATGCAGTTTGTTTGCCCCTAAAAGTATTTTGTGAATGCCAGTGAGACGTGAAAATGTATGGGTCTGAGTCTGCTTTCTAAAGGCTTCTTTTCTTTCAAAATAGGAGGAGCTTCCCCCTGTAATTCTGTAGTTATGGTTTTAAAAGGAAAAGCAGATGAAAATAAGTTGACTGCTTTACTGCTGAATGATCTGTGACTAAGCAGATGTGCTGTAATAGCTCTTCTCAAAAATGAGTTCCTGTAATTCATCATTGAAAGATGCCAAAACTGGAAGTATCATTATACATTCTGTCTTTCTCAACATCTTTTCTCTGTCTTCCTTTTTTACCTTAATTAATCCCCAGTGTACATCTCTCCCTAAGTGGTTCAGAATACACAGCCAGAAATACTTTACACTCCTCAGTGGCAGCACCACCCTAGATACAACTCTGAGATCTTAAATCAACGTCTGATTCAGTTTTAGGGCAGAAGATGTTTCCTACCTTGATGTGTCAAGGCAGTTTCTGCTTGAAGGAGGAAAGTGAAGTGCAAGCAGTGCTCTTCAGTCAAGCTAAATTAAGGAAACAGGAGTTTTTGCTCCTCTCTACTCACTGAGCTGTAGGCCCTTCAAAACGTTCTTTACTGGTCACAAGGGCAATAGAGATTAGGATGGAGAAATTATTTCCAGGAGCATAAAACAGAGTGCCCTCAATTGATGTTATTGTGCAAAATGAGAAAAAGAGGCTACAGAATACGTTATTTTGGGTAAACTTTGAATTATCACTTCATGTGCAAATAATAATTCCAGGGCTTGAAGTTTAAGTGTGATTGTGCAATGTATTTTCAGCAGGTATAGCCACCTGCATATGTAAAATTGCTTAAAAGTTGGGAATTTGAGTGCCAAATGTGGCTAAGAAATTACCTGATCTGTAGCAAAGATAAGCACATGGTAGGAGTTGTGAGGGCATTAAATGTGATGGAGACTCGAAACCCTGGGCAGCATGCAGATTTTGACAACCAATGGCTACTTTCTGTCTTGGTAATGTAACAGGGGAACTTAAAGGAGGCCAAAAGAGAATGACAATATTAGTTGGCAGAGAAGTGATATTTTTTCTGACTTCTTTTGGTGCAGCAATGCAATTAAAGTGTGGTAGTACTGCATTGGGAATTGCTAATTGCTTTAACTCCTTAGACACAGAGGATGAAGTGCTTACCTTCAGGATTCTGCTTCCAAGTGCAAAAAACATCTGCATATTCCCCTTGGAAGCCTTTGTCTTTAATCTACCTATTCAGAGTGCCTTTCCTTTCAGCGAATATGGCAAAATAATGTGGTGTCAGTGAATCATGTCTCTGCTTGGTGAGGAGGTTCTCAGAGGCTTCTGTCAGCAGGCAAGGAACCAACGGGGGGGAGTGGGGATGTGGAACTGACAGAGGTGAACTTAACAGGGTTAAGGGAACTGATGCAGAATGGAATCCAGCAACCCTCTAAAGCAAGGGGAATTGCTGCTGTGCAGAGGTACAGGATGTTCTCCCAGGACCTTGGAGTCCAAACTGGTTTGTCAAGCTGGGCAATGGGCTGAGAATTGGTTTCCAAATTAAGTCCTAACATTTTTGTGCACGTTTTTCAGTCTTCCTCCTGCCTTCTCCAAATAACAATCAATTTCTTTAGGTTTTATAGCACTTTGTTTTAATAGCACTCTATGAAAGTCCAGACTGCATAATGGGAGGCAATATTTCTCTTCCAAAAATGACACTGTTTAGGAACTGAAGGGAAGGCCAAGCATTCAAAAAAAGAAAGCTTTTCAGATTTCCCATGGTTTGAAAAATAACCAAACTTTGTATTTAATTTTACAAAAGAAAGTGAGATTTGATAGCAAGTGCCAAGTGTTAGCAGTGAGTAAGCAGCTTAATTAATGTTCTTTCCAAAACATGCTAGTGTAACGATGGACTATGGCACAGCAGTTAACTACTAGAATCAGTATTTTCTGTCTGTCTCCTCTCTAACTTAAAATGCAAGTATTATTTTACAGGTGTCAGTGCTAACTTATCATGTGAACTTCTTTCTTAGACTGCGACTAGTTTTAAAATGTACATTGAAAACTGGAACATTCAGACAGCTGCCTGGCTAAAACGGTAAGAGTAATGACATGCTTGTAAGACCGCAAAACTATAGAAGGCCTGGAAACCCCTGACTGGTGAATCTCACAGATGTACAGCCTCTAGTTCTTTCTTTTTTCCTGTGTGTGTAACGGTTGGTGGAATACAAGGGTATTTGGTGCTGTAAAGTTTTATTGTTGTAAATGGAAAATGCCTGTGTTTTATGTATGAGCAGCAAAGGCATAAATGAACTGTTCAGGTCTTCCATAATAAAAAGTAGTAGAGTTTTGATGGCATCTTTTAGGTTCCTGTTTGCCTCCATTATTCTTTCTGTACAGTTTCGCTTTGCTATGTTATGTTTCCCATGCATATTACTACCAGAGGTGAGCCTTACTGCATCACTGGGGTCCATTTCAGCTAGAATTGGAGAGAAATCAAAATGTTCAGAGCCCCCATGTAGTCTGGTTTGGAGTTACCAGAAGATGCTTGCCAGGAGGTCCCTTTTAAGGATATGGAGAAGAGACTTCGTGTAGCACTGAGAGGATCTGATTTTAACCAGTAACTGATAAGGCACATATAAATACTAGCATAAGTCCAAATGTTGTAGGTTGAACTGTCTCTTATTACTCATTATGCTTTTTGGCATGATTAAAACTCAGTGTATAGTCAATGTGGTGTCTGAAAGCAGTTGCAGATTTATTGCAGTTATAACTTTTTTGGTGTTATATATATATAATCTTAAAAGTCAATGTCTACTATTTTTCATGATTCAAAGGATGTTCCCGGTAAGAAGTATATTATCTTCATTATCTTGACTTGTTTCTTTGGAGCACAGCATTTCAGTTAAACTTCAGATAACCAAATAGACCAGTTGATGTGTTCTTGAAATGGTATAATTAACTTGCATCTTTGGAGTAAGATTTTGGGCTGCTTAAGTTAGCAGAAATCCTCCACTTTGTAATAGCTTGTGTCACTCCCAGTTGTTCCCAGCAGATAACAGTGCCTGAAAATACCTTCATTCCTGAGAGAAGAGTGGGGTCATATCTCTGCCTTTTGAGGCACTCTTGATCTTGTAAAGCATGGTTCCAGATAGAGGTATAAAAGTGAATGAAGTTTTACCTGCCCTTTGCCCCATTATTTATGTAAATACTGTGAGCGCCAGGAATATCTGTCCTATCACTCTTTTGATACTCAGTGCATAAATACATAAAACCTCCACCTAAATGAAGAGAGAGTGCCTCATGTCCTGGTCCACAAAAGAGGCAAGATAAGACCATTAAGAAAACAGAAGACCTTAAAACAGAGCAGGATTTGAACTGCAGTGTCAATTGTTCAGTTGTATTCAGCCTTTTCTTGTTTTTTGTTTTGCAGTGTCTGCTATGACAGAGCTCCCTGGTACCCTACAGCTTTAACATTTATCCTGTCGGCCCTGTGGCATGGTATCTATCCTGGATATTATTTTACGTTTCTCACTGGAATCCTTATCACACTTGCAGCCAGAGCAGTATGTACCTTTCGTTGTTCTCTTCTAAGGCTCTGCTAGATACTGTCCAGTTGTCAGCTGCAGGGACCACCCTGACATGGTGAAGCAGCTTGTCCCTGCTGTGAGTTCCCTTTCATGACTTTTCAGGCTTGATGTTCACTGAAACTTTGTTCTGTATTGCTCTATTGATTTCAAAGTACTCTGAGCAGTTATAACCAGCACCAGTTCTGCATATGCTGTATTGCTGTCCCTGGCTGTCAGAGGAAATGTTGCTTGCGGGTGTACAGTTGGTAATGCAGCTATGACCATGAAATCAAATTAGCTTGGGATTCAAGGACATGCTAGATCCAGACTTCTGCTAGGTCGTGTTACCTATATGCTGTGTGTAATCTGCTCTGGGCCAAGTCTTTCATAAGAAGCTGTTGTAAGTTGAGGATTAGCCCAAACATAAACTCTTTCATGTGGATGCAGTTGATGCAGTAAACTGGTTTGGGGCGTTTATGTGCCTCATCTTGGGTAGAGCCACCAAGGACAAAATGGTGGCAACAGGACTTGCTGTTAAATTTATCAATGATGATCTTTCAGGCTGAACTAGCCAGTTATGCAGGGCTGGGAAGCACCACTGTTGTCTTTGAGAGTTTGACTATGGGTAAATAACCAGGTCAATTTAAAGGTGAATTAGACTAGTGATCATATTAACTGCTATGGCTAGAACAGGTTGCTGAACATGTGTTCTTAATGTGCTTTGCCTCTCACTTATGAGGATTTCATAGATATGAAGCTAAACTAAAACTTTCAGGGAGCAACACATGCACACAAAGGTATAAATATGTATTTGTTCCTTTAAAGTAATTTTGTTTCACCATCGATAGCCAGTAATAAAACCAGGAGGGAGAAACATCAAATCGGAACTCTCATGCTGGGAGTATCTGGCATACCTTTGGAGAAGAGAGTCTGCTGCTGTTATTACTACAGAGGAAACTAGGGGACACTTCTCTGTTTGCTTCTCTGCGGAATCTTGGCTATACCAGTCAATACATGCCTGTCTTCCTACACGCAGTACTTTCTGTCTGGTGTATAAACTTTTCTGTAGCACTAATGCTGATGATACATGAAGAGTCATATACTACAATGTGTCTGTGTGACTTTGCCTGAGAAATTAATTCATGAATTTTTCTGTTTACTTTTACCTGACCTGCAGGTAAGAAACAATTTTAGACATTACTTCCTATCTTCAGTGCCTCTCAAGATAGCCTATGATGTTGTCACCTGGGTCGTCACTCAACTTGCAGTGTGCTATACTGTTGCACCATTTGTTATGCTGGCTGTTGAGCCCACTATTAAGTTTTACAAGTAAGTCCTCTATTCTTGGCTCATATTCTCCAGACTGGCACAGGCTCTTGTTAAATAACCCAAAACCACACTTAAAGGCACTTGGCATTCCATCAAATTTGAAAGGAGTTCAAAAGGGATGCTTAATAATTTGGCAATTTTTGCACTCCTGTAACTTAACAAGATGATAATAATGCCAATGCAGAACACTTCCCCTGTGCTTCTCAGCCTTTCTGTGTCCTTACGTGTCTTTTCACATACTCAGTTTCCTTTCTCAAAACAGTTGAGTCTCAACCATTAACAGTGGCCAAGGTTGGAGAGGTTAAGAAACATGTGAGTTGGCAGTAGGAAGGACTTAATGAGAAAAGGCTAGGTTTCCAGCTGCTGAAAGCATAGAACAGGAGATATAATCGGTCAGCAGGAGATAAAGAAGGTGCCTGACAGAGCATTACTTCTTGAAATGAATATGCTTGTCATTTTGTATACTTCATAGGATATGATTACTTCCTTAGGTTCCTTAAAAATAAGAGAACACTGATGTTGCAGAGCATATCAAATATACTCTAATTAAAATAACTTGAAATAGAGAAATTGAAAAATTAATTTTCCAAGGGAGAATAGACTACATTTTTTTACTTTTCTTTCACTCTACAGTGAATTGTCAACATTGAGTAACAGGTTTTGGTTAAGAAGGTTTTGGTCCTCTAACATGAAAGACATAAAACTGGTAGTCAGGAAGCTGATGTCAGTAAGTCTGTTTGAAGGGGTTTGGGTTTTGACATTTCCTGTTCCTCTTTCATAAAACATTTGATTTCAACACAGAAAAATTTACCATATAAAAATTACTCCAGATCTTTCTTAGTTTAATTCCTTAATATTTTTTTTTTCCTAGTGATTTTGATCATAGCTAACATTTAAACTTCAAGACTTCTAAACAAGGAAATTGTAGGCCTTTGGCCCACAGCATGAGTGTTTGAAACACTGCACACCTAGCAGTAGTTTTAAGCACTTTACCAAAGATACTAAGAACTATGGTAAGAAACATAAACAAGGCCATAAAAAGGTGCATCTCTTTTTAAGGGGTGGACCATACTGCTTCTAAACATCATCCTCCCTAAGCTGCCAGAGCCCTGTGTAATCTGCTTAAATATTTATTTCTATTCCATCTTGTGTATACCAAATTATTTGAAGTAAACCCCCCTGATGTTTAATACAATGCAAAATAAAGATAGCTCTGAGTAGAAATCTGTTTCTGAAGTTGCCTTCAGAAGCACAGCCCTTCTGTGAACCTGACATTCTCCAGTTAAAAGTTGAGTGTTTAGATTTATTTCAAATCTCAACAGTTGATATTTTTTCTTTCTGAAACTTCTTTTTTTTATTTATTTTTTTATTTATTTTTTTAATTAACTTGCAGAAATTTCATATCCTAAGCGTGAAAGATATTCTTCAGAATGTAGCCTTGTATACTTCAACATTTAAAGAAAGATGGGCTGAATGATTCTGAGGTTGAATTACATGGCTTAATCTGAGCTGTCAGACTTTGAATTCTGTGGTTTGTTGATTGATTCTTTACGTCATTAACATCCCTGGCGACATTTTCATTGATACCAGCATATATTACATACATAGGCTGTGCAGATTTCAAGGGTGTATTTTTGTGCTTTCTAGGTCAGGTTCATGCTTTCTGCACACATCTCTTAGCACTAAATTCTGCATGGGTTTACTGAGGTTTCACAGTTCATGTTCTGACCCACAAAAAACGTAATATTCTTTTTCTGCTTTTGTTCTCAGGTCTATGTTTTTTCACATGCACATTCTAAGCATCTTGGTGTTGCTCTTGCTGCCAATTAGACCTCAAGCTCACTCCACAAGAAAGGATCAGAATCAGGCCATGCTGAACTCTGTTAAAAAAAAAGACAAATAATGACTACAAGGAAAATTGCCAACACTGGGAAATCAAGCTGTCATATTGGAAACAAAGAAAGAAGAAAACTGGGTGGGATGCGGTCAAAGTACAAGACAAGTGGCATTTGTATTGCTCATCTTAAAATCTTACTGGACAGAGCAGAAAAGAGCCTGAATGACTATATTTCAAATTATTCCAGTTAACAGAGATTTTTCAGGCAATGTTTACAGGCTCCTTGGGCATTTTGACTTTTTTAATAAATATTTTTATGAAGTGTTTTTATATATTTAAACTTTTTCAGAGAGGCATTTTTGCTCTTTTACAGAAATATGCAGCTATTAATCAATAAATCATCTTGTGATTAGAGGACAGGAAGCAGCTTGTAAAGAGTTATACCACCTGCCTGGTAGCCTGGCGCTGTGGGCAGCTGGCAGGGGAAGCTTTTAATCTCTTGGCTGTGGAAAGAGATGGCGCAAGTAGAAAACTGCAGACATGGGGTCGCTCAAGGTGCTGGCACTGACTTTTGCCCTGGCAGGGAGAAGAGAGAGCAGGGTTTTCCTGGGCAATCTCCAGAGCAGGGACTGCTGCCTGAGCTTGGCAGCAAGGGTATTTAATATCTTTCAGTGTGACAACTGCTGGCAATGAAGGTGAGACAAGTCCCTTGGGGAATAGGTGTTGGGAAACACTTGCAACTGGCAAAGCACAAATATAAAACCAAATAAAAGCAAAATAAAAGGCATGGGGAAACCCGACTTAGAGTGAAAGAAGTAACATTTGCCCTGTGAGCTGTAGAGTTGTACTTCTCTAAAGATGCAACTGATGCTCATTGCTACATCAGCTTTACTTTGCGGTTTCAGCATGATGCAACATTTCCATTTTAGTATCAAAATAACTAAGGAGCCATGCAGGTTTAGTGTTTTAAAGCTTGCAGTTATGTGTTAAATCTGGAGAAGGCTTGTAATGGATTGGACTGTTCTACTCAGAAACATCCAGTCTTATGAAATGGCTACTTTCCATTAGGATAACACTAATCTGAAACCCGAAAAGTAATTATCATAATCATAATAAGTCATACTCTACAAAATATGTGTTGTGATATGAGCATCACAAGAGTCAAGACCAAGTTCTTATATGATCTTGACACGTGGCTTGGCCTATTTATGCAAGTTGTCCTGCTTGTAAAGTCCTTGGCTTATGGAGGTTTTTTGAGGCTTTAATTTCTAAGAGCTCATTTGCGTATCGAGATAACCTGCAAAATCCTGTGTCAGGGGGTTTTATTTAATTTTTTAAAACCCACTTACCCCAATATAACAAGCTGTTATGACACATCAAAACCAACTAAGACATTTTTTAAAATTGCTGTTTTTCAGGAATGTGTTTATGAGGATTTTATAGAAGCAATTCTCTTTTTAAAGTATTGGTGTGACCATTGCTTTGTGGTCATTTAATTGATGTGTGATTGCACAAAGAATCTGCTGTTTACTGCATTCTGATTTTTGTGTCAAATTACAATTTTGCAAAATCCTAATATTTTGTGAAGAAATAAATGAATGAAACCAAAAAGTTCCAAAAAAAAGGTTGATTTTTTTTTTTTTTAATTTTTTTTTTCTCTTTTCTTGGGGGGATTTTTTTGTCCTGTGACCACCTCAGAACTTAGAGCGCAGCTCATGGAAAGGTATATTTGGTCATATATTTTGAGGGTGATGTGGGATTAAAAGGTTGATCTGAATAAACAAATTGTTGTGTGTCAGTGCCTGGCATTATTCATCACAAACTTACTGAGTCTAATGTGAAAATGGGTGAATGGGTCCTTCACACTTGTGAGGGAAAAGGTTCAGGTCTGCTGGATTCTACAGAGCAGCTGGGCTTTACATCCTGCCCTTGCTGAAATGGAGGACCCTGGTTTTATGGTTTCATTTTCATGGCAGCTTTATCCTTAACGTGGCCAGTCCTTGTTTATCCTCATGCATGTATTCTCCTTGTGGCACCAGCCACAGATGCATCTTGAGGATCTAACTTTTCCCTGTGCCAGTGTGCTTCTCATGGGAGAGAACCAGGGCTCATCCCTGGGGAAAGCTTCCCAGGGGCTTGGGCATTGCTGGCCATGGGATCTAATTTGTATTTAAAGAAGCAACAGGTCAGCAATTTTCTCTGTGCTCTGGAACCATAAGGTCCTTTCTCTTACTGTCCTGTAAGCTCTCCCTGCCCTTGAGTACATTCTTATATGTCTCTTTGGAGCATGCCAAGCAATGGAGACAGCACAGAAGTGGGGTAGAAAGTGGGTAGATGTTTTTCTTCTCTTTTCTGCTGCTCTGTTCTGGATGCATACATTGCACATAGCTGGGATTTTTGCATCACTTAAAATGAGGTAGGTGGTTGAGAAGGCCATAGATTTTTACTCTCTTTGTAGGTGTTCGCATAAACATGCACTTAGATCTTTCTTGCACATTTAAAAGCGGGCTCAGCAAATTAGAACTGGATCCTTTCTTGGAAAAAAAGGTTCAAATCCCTACACCCAAGAAAGTTTAGTGGTAAAATTCTTGTCAGTGGGGTCACTGTCTCTGATATTTAAAGCCTTTATCTCCTTGTCCTTAAACTGGAGACTTGAGAAAAACACTTTACTGTCCGCAGTAGTAAAGGAACAAATGGATACTTGCCATGAAAATTTGCAAGTGTGTTACAAGGGATGTCTGTAGCTCACACGTGGACAGGGGAACAGCATGTTCCTCATTTAGCCCAAGATGAAGTGATATGCATAGTTGCGTATGGGAATATCAAATGTTCTTTGAGGTGCTATTCTCTTTTCTTGTATCACTGAACTGATGTGGTTCTGCTCTTGGGGGACTAGATGCATTCCACTGTGATACAAAGTGGGAAGCTTTGCCTGACTTGGCAGCATGAGTACAAATACACAGTATGTGCTTTAAAAGCATGTTATTTTGTGTCACATCAGCCTGCTGCTCCCTTTCTTCTTGGAGACAGCAGTAATAATATGCATGAAGCGTTCGGATTTGCTCCGGGTGGAAACCGCAGCCTCCCGAGCTCTGACGAGCGTTTGCCGCGTTACATTTACGAGCAGTGCCCTCTGTGGGCGATTGGGCCAAGGCAAACACTCGAGTCAAGATTGAAGCGTGCAGAGTGTGGGGCACTGCAAATGCTTATCGTTTTGCAGCAGTGCAGCTGCTCTAACTGTAGGACAGCAGGTGGTTTTCATGATAACGAATATGTTTTGCTTTGGGGTAGAAGGCCGAGAGAAATTTAAGACCTAGGTAGATTAGAAAAAGATAGCATTACAGGAGGAAATGCTGCTTGTTGGTAGAAAATAGCGTGTGTGTGTGCCTTAAGAACTTGGGGTACATTTTCATTAACCTAACTCCAAATATGGTCTGTGGAAGAGAACTGCAGGATGGGGGGAAATCAGTTCTGAGAAGTGCTCTGAAACTGCCCTCAGGACCCAACTTATTGTTCGTTTATTTGGAGAAAACTCCAGGAACAAACTCTCCCACAAAGTTTTCAAGTTGGCAAGCAGATACTCTTTACTGCAACGCTGGGAGACACGAGCGGTAGTTCCTCCTAATGTGCATCATCATATTGCCACACAGGCCGTCCTTATATAGTCACTTGGGCATGCATACATATTCATGAGGCAATACCTGAATTACATCATTTTTCAGAAAGTTTCCCGCATATGTGCAAAATGTGATGATGGTCTTTGAGAGTCGTTTACTTCTTCCAACAATCTTCATCACTGCTGGAAGTCTTTGACGCATCAGCTTAATTAACATTACAGACATAGCAGTCATCCCACACTACTTATCAGTTAGTTTAACTGCTCCCATCCTGGACATCTGCTGGTACCAGATACTTCCCATCCCCAGGTCCTGTTTTTCTATTGTTTTTCTTACACTTTTTGTACTATTTTCTTATACTACTGGTACCCTTCTTCACCAGAAGCATCTTCAGGTGGAGATGTCACTGCTCTGAGACACATGGATTTCTTTTTGTTCATATTTACTCTTGCTTTGATAATTTCTGTATTAGTGCATTTTAGTTTTTTTTTTGCTTCAATTGTTTTGTGTTTGAGAAAGTTGGTGTGTTACTTGGATCTTTTCTATCTGATCAGGGAGATACATAAACCAAGGGCAACATCAAAATAATGTGAGTATAGATAATGTGAATGCATTCAATTGATTTACCTGTCTCTGTCTTTGACGTGGGTTCTTTTTCCCCAAGTTCTCTTTAATGATGCAGTGCAGTGTGCAGCAGATGGGGCAGGTTTCTCCTGGGGGTGTCTCAGGAAGCAGTTGGACAAGAAAGGCCATTTCTGACACCCCCTAGCTGGCCTGGTCCACAGCTTCTCCAGGGCAGCCAGGTGAGGGGCTACACAGACTGCTTCAGAATAGCTTGGGGTGCTGTGTGATTCCTCCTTCCTTCTTTCACCCTGTGAACATATATGCAATGCACGACATCAGTGCATGCGCATAGGAGGTGGGGAGAGTGAGACAGGAGCAATTTCTGCCCTAGATGTGCAAAACTGGGTGCAGGGCCCCTCTGGTACATGAAATAAGAGACAATCCTCACACAGATTGTGAGCAGAAAGACAGAGCACTTTGGGCAGCAGACATAATTGTGTAGGTGGATACTGCAGGTACAGAGAGATTGTGACAAGCATCCATGAGCAGGCAGCTGCTGCCACAAGAAGGAGCAAAAGGGATTTCTGAAGTGCTAGCCTACAGCTTCATGTATTTGCTGCCAGAGACAGTGGCAAAGTTTGCCTGCTGCTTTTGGAGGAGTCCACGCTGGACCCAGCACCCATGGGGCTCAATACAGTCCCTGTAGGAAAGATGTCTGCCACAGAGTAACTGCAGGACCTCTGCTGCACCAGCAAAGGGGACTGCAGCCTTGAGTCTCTAACATGCAATATGTGTGCCTGATTGCCACTTGTGGGCATTTCAAATCCTGGGCTGGATGCTCCTGTGCTTCCCCCCATCCCAGTGAACTCAAGAGATGCTCTTGAAATATGAAATGTCATCAAGAATGTTTAGCACCTTTATATTTGCCCTCTGACCTCAGTGCCTTTGAAGCCTGCACATTCAAGCCGTTCCCAGCTGCAAAGGCCAGAATGTCTTCTGGAAACTACAGCTGTCAACGAAACCGTTTCCATGCTGCGCCCAGTCCCTCAATGGGTTTTGTAAATGATGTAAAGCCACCATGGACAAGGGAGCCAGGATGGGCGCGGAAGCTCTCCCGTCCTCTCTTCTCCCTTCTTCCTGCCCAGGATTTCAGCTGGCAGGAGCGACAGTGGCAGAAACTGCCCAGAGGATGGGAAGCAGCAATATTGGTGGCTTTCAGAGAGCTGGCTTCTGTGGGGAGGTTTTGTTTGCAGCCAGCCGCGTGGTCCCAGCGGCACACTATGGGCCTGCCTCAATTAGACTTCTTGACTGATGGCCAGTTTAATGAGTGTATGTACAGAGGGTCATTCAACATGGCAATTATACCTATAAATCTATTTGCAGCAGGGCTCAAATAACCTTTTGCACACAGTTCTTCATAAAATGACTGTCTGATTAATTAACATTAATTTATCCACTGTATGTAACCAGATGCAGTCTGTATGAAAGCCTACGCTCTGATGTGCAGGCGCTGTGTGAACTGGGAGGATTTAGGGATGGGAATGGCTCTGATGTTGTTTAAAGCCTCTCTTTTAGATTTCCACCCCTGCTCCCCCTTCTTTCTCTTTCTCTCTCTGGTCCCAGTTGATTAACATTCCAGGGCAGCATCATATAACAGGGGGCAAAATTCAATTAATTGAATATGAAATATTTATAACCCTACTCTACGTGTCTATCAGAGAAGGGTCCTTAATAGATCTTCTCATTAGCATGGACTGGTGACTCACTTCTCTGCTTTCACAGTCATTTGGAATTAAAATCCAATTAATCTAATGTCCCTGTGAATATTATTAAACTATTTGAAAAACTGCATAGAAGAGATATGAGGCAGGGGGTGAGGGGCTAAGAGAAGAAGAGGGAATATGTCTTGCGTGGATGAAGATTCATTTCTTCTCTGTTAAACACGTAGTCTGGAAAGACTAATTCCCTGTTTTCTGGAAAGTGGATGGCTAATTCTTAATATCAAAAGCCTGAGAATGGAAAAATAACTTGCTTTCTACAAGCAGAATTGTGTTGTCTTTGAACAGGCAAAGTAATCAGTGTCCTTTCTTCCTCCCACCTTTCAGGTTGCTCCTAATTCTTGGCTGTTAATGTTAGCCTGAAGCAGCTGACAGATTCACACATGGAATTTAGGCACCATGAAATAATTTTGGGTCTCATTCCCATCTCTACAGCAGCATCCAGCTGCCTTAGATGGCTGGGTGGCTCTGTGACGAGAGACCCCCACTGCCTGTCATGGGAACGGAGAGAGCATCACATATCCTTCCTTACCCTTGCAGGGAATTTCCCTTCCCATAGGAAAGGAAGCATGAGGAGAGATGAGGTGAGACCATATCTTCCCAGAGTGAGAACAGCCAGGGCACATAGATCCCTTGGCTGGAGAGAATTCCTGGACTGCTTCCTAGGGACGTAGCCTAAAGGAATATTTAATTGTTAAGTATCTCTGTCTCTTCAGTGGATAGGGCACTGACCTGAAACTCATCGAGGAGGGATCTTAACCATGAATTTGACATACAAACTCTGATTCAGGAGGCAAGTTTCTAAATTGAATAATCCCCTAATGGGAATGACTTGAGGACAAAATCCTTTAATGACTCAAAGGAATTCAGAGACTGCTGCAAGAGCACGTAAGTCAGGAGGTAAATATTTTTGAGCTGGAAGGGTATTCTGGATATCCAAATACAAAATGTTCCTTGCCTATTTTAAGAACAATAAATTAAAAGATCTAACTGCAAAGTTTGTTCTGATTTTGTTTGCTTGCTTTTTGTTTTAAGTGGCAGAAGCTTATTCCTTTAGACACTGCCCCTTTCTTTTTTTATGTTCTCTGTTAGAAGCTTAGTCCAAACATTATTGCAGAACATAAATACATATTAAGATACAACTACTATACATCGCAATGTATTTATGAAGCCTTACAAAGCTGGACTTCAGAGAGACTGAGTGTATTACCCCTGCCACAGAGGTACGACCTGTAGGAGACACTTCGCTGCATAGTAATTCAGCTGTACAGACTGCAAACTCAAAGCAAGGAATACTTGTGTGTATTGGGCAGAGGTCAGACCTTTCCTGATCCTTTCTTTGTTCAGGCTGAGTCACTCCTCTCCTAACACACCTGGAGTTTTTGTCACTTTTTTATTGACTTGTTCTAATTTTTTATTGTATCTGATAAAACTCAAGGCTGGGCCTATGTGGTCCAGTGAAGCACAACATGCAAATGTCAGCTGCTCAGGATTTGATGCACCAAATAAATAACAGGTGAATATATGTGTTTTTAATTTATTGCGAGAAACCTAAGCCTTATGTGTCCCTTTTCCCATTATTGTAACCCTAAAGGCCATCTAGATCTTTTTAAATTTGCTTAATTCACAGGTAGTGAAAATCTCATCAGTGGTTTGTTTTGGTGCTTGTCTGCACTGAGGAGCTGAAGTCAGACCTGGCAGAAACATATTCCCATTCACAATAAATCTGAGTGAGAAGCCTTTTAATGCAAACCATGGCTTTTCAGAAAGCAGAACTCAAGAACTCAAAACTTAACCCTCTTCACTCTGGAGAAATCACAGTACCTGGAATGCGGTTTAACCTTACAGCATAAACCCAGAATGCCCTGAGGGTGCACTGTTCTCTGCTGGAAGCTGGTGCCTCAGCAAAAAAGCAGCTATTTGGGCTTGGTAACATTCTGTTCCTGTTTTGTCTGTCTGTCTATCAATCTATATTTATTTATTGGTGTTACCTGCTATGATGGATAGAGGGAGGTGGCTGAATCTGAACTAGAGGCTTAAAATTTTATTATCTAAGGCTCTAATTGGGTTTGCTTTTGATTTTAGAAGAGATTGATTGTGGCAGAATTCTCGATACCAATCAAATTAAGATAAGAAAGAAGTTTTTCTTTAGCTCAGTGCTTTTTCTTCAGCTGCTCACTGGATGCTGTTCCCAGGTTATTCTTACTCCTTCTTCCATCCCACTCAGAGATAAATGTGGCAGCTCTTCTGAGTGGCTTCCCTCTCCCTTTGTCTGTTGTTTATGGTCTATGTCCTAGCTTCAGCTCCAAGCACCAGTGATTAGGGACAAATAGTCTTGATGGCACTTTCTCCTGAGATCTTTGCAGCAGGAAAAGAGAGAGAGGCAATATAAAGTGTACTTGTTCTGTAGCGTGAAGATTGCACTCCTGCTTTGCACTGCTATAAAATGACTGCTGCTGATGAAGGGCAGTGGAAAATCAAATCTCTTGGTCTTTTTTCCAATCTTCAGTAGTCCCCTGCACACTTCAGGCACTGTATTAATCATTATAATTTCTTCCACATTGCCACTTTGTCTGCGAACTTCCGTTGAGTAGTGCTTTCTGTTTTGTGCTTTCTTCCAGCAGGCTCCAGCTTTTCTGGAAGTGGCTGCCTGAGCTCTTTCCCAGGGCGAGGGTATGCCAGCCAGTGCATCAATCCACTTTTGTTTTCATTATGCCAGCTTCCTGCAAAGTTTTCAAATTAATTTTAATGTCTCCCTCAATTTTAAGGCCTATAAAAAGACATTGGTTCTGCCTAACTTGGTGAACTGGGACTCATTCAGAATCTGGAGGATGCTTTTGCCTTGGTGCCAGTGGTAACTGTTTCCCCTGCCTGCATTCAGCATGTTCCTGGCACTGTCAGTTTGAAAACATCCGGACCCTACCCCAGCATCCTCCAAGGGTCAGAGGATGAGGTACACTTCAGATGTCATACTTCTGCCTTATGTTGAGCTGAGTCAGAATTTCATGAGCCTTGTGCCTGGAGCCCCATGCTTGGCTGGCTTCTCAGGCCTGGGGTTGTTCCTCAAAAGCCCATCTGAAGCTGGGGTAGAGCACTGAGGTGACAAAGGTTTCCTAGGCAAGGCCAAATATATATGTTTAAATAAAGGGTTTGGTCTGTGTGTGGACTGCAAGTCTAAAGGGTACAGATTGTGAGGACTTATGCTAGCTTTAAACTAGCAGCAACAGGGACCTTGATATGGGCTTATAGTTGGCAGAGGTGAGGGGAGTGAGGACATCCCTGTACCTGTGAAAGTTGTCTGTGTTGCATGCTAAATCAGGGAGCTATGACTTGTGGATGCTTGAAGGTCTGTGGACAGCTGCCAAGAATACTGTGAGGAAAAGGCAAACCTGATGTTAACCTTACATTTGCGATTTAGACATCTTCACTGACAGTGGAAATATGCTTAGAGGCTGAGAGACTGAAACCAAAAATGCTCACCATAGCAGGGAAAGGGCAAGATATTGATGAATGGGTCCCACAGCCTACTTCCTATGTCTAATTCTCCCTTGTTCAGGCTGGTAAGGGACCCTGGTACTGAAGCTAGCAAAGCAGCACTGCCAGAGCATGGGTGTTAGGTAGAAGACACCAGAAGAGAGCTTCTCAATTTTCACTGTCTCCCATGTACCTTTCACAGTTCAGGTGTTTTAAACAAGGGAAGAAACTTACATAAACTTTCTATTTAGAACAAAGAAAGAGCAAAATCTTCCAGTTTTCCTGTCAGCTAATGCCTTGTGGTCTCAACTCTGACATTACCTGGTGCGTCGGGAGTCATTCTCCAGACAGATGGTGCAAGGAGCTGCTCTGCCAGTGCCCACCTAGTACTCCACATCCTCACATGAGACTGGGACCTGGGTGGTTGAGATAGAGACTACTTATTTATTTATTTATTTATTTATTTTCCCTTCCCAGCATCAGGCTGCAAATGAAAATACCTTTTCAGTTCTCATATTATTACCCATATGGATGGCACCTTCAGAGAGCTCCATTCATTGCTATAATAGCTGCACCTGTGTGTAGCATGCGTGCTGGAGCTGGGGCAGCTGTGGACTGTAATTGCAAAACATTATTTTCTGTTTCTCCCTGAAAGCTTTTTTTTTCCTTCCCCTGTTGTTGTTGCTGTGAAGGTCCATTTATAATGACAGCAGACCTCTTTCTTTCCGCAGAGCTCCCTCTTCCTATTACACCCATTTCTATATGCTGATGTTCTTCAAAGAGCATCTGTGTGAGTGCATGTATCATCTCAGATCTGTGTGTGCCCAGCAAGTGTTCTGATGTTGTCCAGGGTGGATGGGGTGCTTGCTGCAGGACCTGTTCCTGCATGGTCACTGCTGCTGCTCTGGGCAGTGGGCTTTTATGTGGGTCAGCATGGAGGCTCTGAGATGATGAATTCATTTGTTCCTTGAAAATTCTGCCCCTCGGTGCTTGCATTTGTACTTTGTGGCCTGGATTAATGCAAGTGCCGATGGAGCATGCACAGGAGAAAGGAGGAGGGTATAGTGGGGGGAGCAGGGTGATATCCAGAACACAGTTAATAACTCTTAAAAATGAAAAATACAGAGACAGAGTGCTTTAAAAGCAAAATTTGTTCATTTGTTTTCAGTCCTCCCAGCTATCGTGCTAAATTCAGTTCACTGGAAGGCAACCAGCTAGTCAGTGTTTCAGGTTGTGCCTTATAAATCAAGGCGTAGCAAGGAATTTGAAATGTATATTGATGCTGGCTGTTCTCTTTACCTCCTGCTGTAATGAATTCATGTCTGCAGACAACAGACACAATTATTATGGAAATTGCACACACACACAAACACTCAGAGGAAAACAGGGGCTTTTTTTTATTTTGTTCAGATCTCTTGTTTTACTGCTCCTAGGCCAGGCCTCCAGCCCCTGACCAAGCTGTCATGGCTGGTGGCAGGATTTTGCTCACCTTCTCGGGCAGCTGTTGGAGAACATCACCCATGGTCCTCCCCCTGCAACTGATGTATGGGCAGGCTACTATCACTTCCCAGCCTGGTGCCCCAAGGCAGAAGCACAGAAGCTGGGTGTCCAGCTCAGAGCTGCAGTGCAGCAAGCAGTATGGGAAACAACCAAGAATCCACCAGTTGCTCTTTGGAAAATTGTTGTAGTTAAATTAAACCTATAAAACCAAATCCCACCAAGTGCTCAAGCATGAAGTGGTGAGGGTGGTGAGGCACTGGCACAGGCTGCCCAGAGAAGCTGGATCTGCCCGGCCCCTGGCGGTGTTCAAGGTGAAGTTGCATGGAGCTTTGAGTAACCAGGTCTGCTGGAGGAGATCCTTGCCCATGGCAGGGGGTTGGAAGGGGATGAGGTGTTCTCAACCCAACCCATTCTATGATGATTCTATCACTCTACAGTTGTGGTGAAGGGAATCAAACAGTCAGTGAACAGGACTGATGTGCAGAAAAGCTGCGCGCTCCGTGCTCCCTCCCCGGCCCCTCCACTGCATTTGCCCCGGGGCTGCAAACCCTCGGCACAATGTTCCTCTTGCAGCGTGTCGTCCGAAGGAAGAATTCACTCAGAGACGTCAAGCCGCTGGTCCCGATGGCGCGACCGTACTGTCCCGGCAGGTGGCACTGCTCCCTCAAGAATTTGGGAGTGGACGGCAAAACCCCGACCAGCCGCCGGTGCGTTCTTTGCTGCAAGACCGGTTGAAAACGAGGGCAGAGCGCCGGGGCCCATTTGCCTTTCTTTCTTGCTTTTCAGAGCGAAACGCACAAGTATTCTTCTTTCCAGTGCGTTTAAATAAATCCTGAAGGTTTCCTTTCTGTGCCTAAAAGTGAGAATGAACAGGGCTTCAGCTCGCTACCAGGTTAGATATGAGAAGGTACATGTGTATTTTCAGCATTGCCATCCACCAGAAATACAGTCACTGCAAAAGGGTACCGACGGCTTCAATACTGCAACTTGCACATAGATGGATTTAGTTCTTCTTGATCTGAAGCAAATGCATTTGTGCTTCCTCCAGCCCCAAAGACAACTTATGAAGCTTTCCTTAAAACCTCAGGTTGTGTTTTATTTAGTTTTTTCCCTCTTTTTTGCATACTGCTTTTTTAATACATATTTTATTTCCCCAGCATTCTGGCCTGTTCATTGCTTGCTCTTTGTTAGTGCCCCAAAAGGTTAAGACAAGGGCAGGAGTGCAGTGGAGGCATTTCAATGAGGCAGGATAAAAAAGCCTCGCAAGACAAATTGTCCAGATAACGATACATCTATGTGCTGCATACAAACCCTCCTTGAATGCCACAGCTTCATGAGAGTTGCTGTACCAGGAGCTAGAAAGTATCGGTGTATTGAAGGGTATTTTTAGGGTAGATTATGTGGAGGTTTCCTTAATTCAAACTTTTTTTGGGCTGCACATGTATATGAAGGCTGTTCTGCAAGTACAAGTGAGTGATTGATGGGGCTGGATGGTGGCATGGTGCAAAAAGTGCTTTCTAACATTACATGTGCTTCATGGTTTCCTGGGTTTCTAACCCAGAAATGCTAGTAAGAAGCATTTGCAAATATTGCATTTTCTCTCAGATCCTCTGAAAATGACACCCTAAATTCACTGTAGATATTTTCCTGAAGAAGCCAAACATCTCTGAGGGACAAGGCCGAGTGTTTGTGGCCAGCTAACCTCCATCTACTGCATTGTCTTGTTCCACTTTTATGAATTTACTGTGTATGACAGCGGCAGGACAGGGAGCCCCAGAGAAGAAAGCACTCTGTTGAGCACAGAGCCAGCACAGCAGCAAGGGCAGTCTCCCATCCACCCCACTGGGGCAGTGTGCACTGCACACCTCTGGAGGTATCCCAGACCTGCACACAAGATGGATTGTCATATGGACCATCCCTTGGGATGCTTGGACACCGTTTTGAGCCTGCCAGCATGGGTGTCAGTTAACGTTAAGTGCCTCAGAAAATAGGCTGGGGCCATGAATTGCTTCCAAAGAGGCTGTTGAGTGCCATTACAGAGCAGAGATATTTGGTCAGTAGCTTACCTGGCTGAAACTGCAACCTAGTGCACAGAAGTGATGGATTCCCACCTTGTCTTGCTCATCACTGCACCCCTCGGCTTTCCTGGCTTGTTTGTTCAGAGAAACAATTTTATAAACCAACAGGACAATGCTGAGTAACTTTTTTTTTGGGGGGGGAAGGGAGGGAGCAGCTTCATCTGGATTTGAAAAACTACTGAGTCTTTGAACTTTCTTCTGTTGCTGCTCACTTTTTTCTGTGTGTGGGGTAATTCAGATAGGGGAGCCATAAACAGAAAATTCTATTTTATAGAATCATTGACTCATAGAATGGTTTGGGTTGGAAGGGACCCTACAGAACATCCAGTTCCAACCCCCCTGCAACGGACAGGAACACCTTCCCCTAGACCAGGTTGCTCAGAGCCACAATCAAGCTGGCCTTCAATGGTGCAAGGGATGGGGCAGACACAGCTTCTATGGGCAACCTGTGCCAGTACCTCACCACACTCACAGGGAAGAACTTCTTCCTAATATCTAATGTAAATCTACCCTCTTTCAGTTTAAAGCCATCTCCTTCTTGTATGTACTGGAAAGCTGCTGTAAGGTCTCCCTGCAGCCTCTCCAGGCTGAAATGTCAATTTTCTTTGAAAGTGTTATATTTTTAAAAAACATGTTTTCTAATTAGGAAGTTAATCGCAAGGCAGAGCAAAGCTTTGGGTGTAAGCGGTCTTTACTGGTGGGTTTGTGTGACCACAGCATTTTTGTACCTTTATTTCAGAGAGGAAATCTTAAAGGATGAATGAGATATACAGTTTGGTCATGATACAGCAGTTCTTACCTCCACCTTACTGGCTAAAACCAGCTGAGGGCTGCATGGATAGCTGTTACCATCTGTTGGTTGTGAAATGATTTGATAGTTTTGAGTTGTGTTTCTATGGGATGAGTTTCTATTTTACAAGAAGACACCAGTGAAGCAGGCGCTCTTGCTAATCGTTAGAGAGGACAGAGATTGAATAGATGATGGAAACTGAATTTCTTTCTCATCTAGCTCTTGTCAACACTGAGTGAAAAATAGAGCAGGCCTCGAATCAGGAAAACATCTTCATCAAATTTTGAACTTTAAAAGTTATTTTCATTGTACTAGGGCCAGAATGTTGGGGTTTTTTATTTCTTGTGAAATAGGCCACAGCATCCTTTAATGAAATCTGTAGCAGAATAACTCTTGAGATATTAAATTTACTGAAAGTAATCTTTTTTTTTTCAGAGAGCAAAACCACTCAATAGTGACTTCAGTACTAATTTCATTAAAAATTATGACTTATTTTTTGCAAAAAGGAAGGAAAATCCTGAAAAGTGTAATTTTTGCCACCTAAAATGTATTTAATGGAAAAACACTCTAGTATTCCCAGGTGAAAGATGTGTCCCAGCCATTACTGACTGATCATGCAAAGCCAGGTTTGGTTTTTTTCAGCTATTTTCTTTTCGCATGTTATAATTAGTAGTGACACTGGAAATCAGATCTTTAGCTGGCGTTCATTTGAGCTCCCTGCCGTTGACTGCCTTTGAACATTTTTACAGATTTTGAAGTGCTTACACCTTTTTTTTTCAGTTTTTCTTCTCTTTTTCTTTTTTTTTTTTATTTTGCATTGCAGCTGTTCCAGCAGACTCAAGTGAGGATTAGGATATTAGGATCCTGTTGTGAGCAGTGTGGCATAAGTGTGTAGCAAGAGCTGGTTGCTGCCCCAAACAGTTTTATAATCAACATAATGAAGGCAGACAACATTTGGGAGTGGAAGCAGGCAAATGGAGACAAAGGAATTTGTCCAAGGTCAAGGCTAAGATGGAATACAGATTTCCAGCATCCTTGCCCATGGTCTGACTCAGGACAGGCCTAGGCTTTCCCATTCTGATCCCTTTTTCATCATTTTACAGTTGTGTGGGCTTTTCCTGTGGCCTTCCTTCCCATTTTGCACCACCTTTTGGGGAGCCACCTCCTTCACTTCTGAGAGGAGATGGCTGAAAGGAGAGGTTGGATGACAGAGGAGGCTCAGCGGCCAGCTCACTGAGCTCTGAGCCCTATCAGAAGCAGTTGCTGGAGCCAGACGCTTCAGGGGGGTACAGAAAAAACCCACAGCAGGCAGTTATGAAATGGCTTACCCCTGGGAAAATTCCCTTTGAACTGCTGTCAATTAAGGGATGACTTGTGGCCTCAAGCACTACTTCTTTTTTCTTTTTTATAGTATTTACTATTTAAATTCTAGATGTTCCTGTTACCCAGACTTGTTCATGCTTGGTCTGTCTCATTTAAGCTGAAACAGCTCCTCAGGGCAGAGTTCTAGTCTTCTTACATTTGTAAATTACCATATCCTTCCTAAAATTGTGCAGATTGTAATAAACAAAATAGCAGTGCTGGCTTCTTCTGGTTTTAACCAACCATTCCCAATCTTTCCTCCTCTTTTTGGTGTTGGCTAGGCATACTGCTTGTGTTGAATCCATCTTGATCCCAGATTCCAAAACGAAAGAATATTGTATTCAAATAGAACCAAATCCTATCCAAAGAGGTGAGGAACGTCTTTGGGATGTCTGTATCTTTGTTTCTGTGCCATTTTGATTTGGACACCTGAGGTACCAAAACTTCCTCATCAGGAGAATTCAGTATCAGAAGTCAGATCTTCAGCCAGGATAAGTCAGGCTGCTTCCCCAACAGTGTGGCAGGGGGACTTCAGGCTTCAGGGGCTGCTCCAGGATACCTACCAGAAAAGGTTAATTTTGGGGATAGCTTGTAAAGTGAGCCCCCAGGGCAGAGCTCTGGGGAGGCCATTGCTCTCCTTCTGCCTACCTCTGGCACTGCAGTCAGCCACGCTGAAAACTGTGTGATGGGAGAGGAGGATTAACTCACCTACTCCCCAGACTGGGTGAAGATGATGTAGCCCATTATGAGATGTTTCCCAAGCTGGTATTTTGGATGACTTTGAAACCACCTATCCTGAAGCTTGCAGGGCTTTTCCCTAAAGTCCGTTAAGTGCTCCAGAAGGCACTGGTAAACCTAATTTGTGTAAGCACATACAGCAGATTTACTGCACAGTGTGCTTGACAAGGCTTAGCATACTTACTGCGGAGGTGACAGTGCTGTGAGACAAAAGCCACCACTGCTTTTGAAAAGAAGGAAGGTACAGCCACACTTGCAAAACTTGTGGTCCTGATGCAAGGTGTACTTAATGTCAAGAAGTGTTTGGCACTTGTACCATAACCTGTTTGGATCATAACACCTCCACCACAATATTGTGGATGGCTTCTTCTCAGAGCAAGATAAAGGTTTTTCAGGGCAAGATCAGTTTATTTGACGTAGTAGCTTGAGTTAGATTTCCCTGTGGTTGTCCAAATGCTGCTAACCTAGCTGTGAAGCAATTGAGGAAACCACGTTTCAGCTACACAAATGTTGTGAATTAAGAAAAAAAAAAAAGCCACCCAAATCCAACTCTTTCTGGTCCAGCCACACTGAGAAAAACTAAGGTAAGCAAAACCTCATGTGAACTCTGGCCTAACCCTTGTACCCAGATCTGGCTGAGATTGAAGAGGAGTCATTTACTGTGGTATGATTGTGAAAATGAGCATCTGGATTGGGTTTCTAGAATGCAGAAAGCCACACTGTGCACACTGCTGTCCTGAGGGCTGAAATAGGATGAAAGACTGATTGTTTTAACAAGTGGATTGCTATAGCTCTTATTCATCTTCCTTCGCCTCTCTCTACTACAGCTCCACAGACCAAACCAGGAGAGGTCAGGTGCGAGAAGACCTCCTATCCCTATGAGTGCTAACTTGCATCCTCAGGGACAAGTGAGCACACTGCCTGCCTATTTGGGAGTAATGTTCAGATGCAAGCCTTCACCACAGATGGCTGAAACTGAATTTTCAATTCACTGGGTGTCTTATATCTACCCTGTTTGAACCAGAAATATGTTTGTTTGAATATTTTCTCTGAAATTTCACTTTTGGAAATTTGCCATGTAGCATTTCAGAACTAGTTCACTTGGTGATTTGTTTAATTTGGGAGCTAATTATTACAATTTTATGATATTCCTTGAAGTCAGTTATCAGAACTATCGTGATGTAATTGGTGAGTAATACAAATAGTGCAAACTCCCATATGAACTACCTAAAAACATTTTGACATTAGATTCTCAAATTCAGAACTCCAAAACCGGACATCAAAAGGCCAACACATCCTGGGATGGAAGTGGCTAACTTATTTTAATTGTATTTTAGTGTCTTTTTAATGGGACTTTCATTGAGATCATTACTAAAAAAGATTTCATTGGGTAAAGCCTTTAGTTTTTCATCATAAATTCGCTCTTAAAATTCTGTTGCCACTACCTTGCACCTGCAGCAGAGCCACTGGGTGAGGTACATGTCTCTGTGAAGTCTGGGTGAGAGGCTTTTGAATGGATCTTAAAGAAATATTAAAGGTAACATCCTGTTAAGGTTTGATTTAATGCCACAGTGAATTTATCTTATTGTGCTTTATTTTCTCAGACCTATTTGGGCTCCAGCTCTTATGAGGAGTTAGCTCAGAAACTGTATAAGTCACTGTCTACTTATGTGTCATACTTGCCTGATCCAAGCCAGGAGGGACTTATGATGTCAATATTAAATACAGTATGAGATATTAACATGTATATATGGTGATGGAGATGACTGAAAGAGGGATCTTGCTGTATTACCACATCCCTTTCAACACTGCTTATGAGAGGAACATGGAAAGAGCTGAAGGAGGGATCAGAAGAAGACAAGGTTAGGAGATAGGGCATCAATCCTCTAGGTTTAATGTGAATATGGCGAAACTTGAGGTCATTTCAATTTCTGGTGGTAATGAGTTCCATTCCACATAAATCACAGGTCTGTGGGAGAGTGGCTGGGCATTGCTGTCAGGAGGAGATGGATGGCTGGTGAGGAGAGGTGGCCTCCCAGGTGAGTCCAGCTGGACCGTGCACAGGCGCAATGAGCAGCTTAAACCGCTCTCTGACTGCACTGAGCAGTGTGTGTCCCACTAGCAGAATGAGGGTGGGCTCCTCCTGCAGCCTGGCACCCAGAAACCCTTCTGACTGGACCAAGAGCTGGGGTAAACCTTGGGATGGCTGAGGCTTGCAGGTGGCTCACATGGTTTGCAGAGTGCAGTTGCTGGCCCTTCATATGAGTCTCCTTGTCACAGGACAGCAGCAGGGTGGCAGGGCTGTACTTCACACCATCACACCCCTGGTTGTTCCCTCCTATCTCTGCATTCTTTGCCCTGTGCTGAGCAGAATAGCAGAGTGGAGATAATGATCCTCATTTATATCAGTTAAGGTCTCAGCCCACTCTGGAATTTACTTCATTAGGACTGTAGGCTGAATTTATTTTCATTTCTCCTACTCTAGTGCCTTGCTGCAGTGTAACCAAAGCATCTCTTTTTAGTGTACTAAAGTACCAGAGTTGTCTCTTCTCATTTCTTTTAACCTTCTTCAGCTTTCTCTTCCTCGCCTTCCTGCTTCTTCTTCTTGCTCTCCCTTTTGGAAGGTATTTGGGTGAACAACTATTCCTCACTATTCCCACTCTTCCTCAACCTCTGACTCTGGGCATCACCTGGATTCACCACCTGCTGGCAGTGAATAGGCAGCAGGCAGGGATGCCTGCCTCACTTGGTGCATCACTTGGCCTATGGGTCAAACACTAACCTCTCTGCAGGGGACAAGTATCTCTCCCTCTACCCCCAGTTATAGCAGGTTGGAAGATGCCTGCATGGGATAAGAGGTGCTTTGGCTGAAGGAAGGAAGAAAACTCTTTCTCCCCCCAGGGCCAGGAATAAGAAAGAGGGTCAAGACCCATTTTAAAAATGAGGGAAGCATGTGGGGACACTGGGAGAAGAGATCATGGCCCATTGTCTTTGGCTGACAGAGGTGAAATCTGTGTGTGGTGCCATGTGACTGTGCACATCCCCTACTGATATGGTCAAAAGCGGTACTTCATGTCCAGCCGTGTTGTCCCTCTGACCATGGGCTGAGACAAGATTGCCCTTTGAGAGGATGTCCCATCTGCAAGGAGGCTGGGTCCTTTCCTTCCCCCTTACTCCCATTTGTGCCTTTGAAGGAGCAAAAGGAATTAAATGAAAACTTAAAGTGGCCTTTTAAGGGTCATTTCCTCTCAGAGATTTGGTTTCTCCAAGTGAGGGGTGAAGAGGTTGTGGGGACATGGCTTTTGTGGCAGTAAGGTCCTGTGAGTTAAGCCAGAGCTGCAACAGGAGCAGCAACCCCATGACAGCCCTCCCCATGCAGACAGCTTCTCCCCAGTGGCATGACACAATGTGGGCACAATGCCAGTGCCCACAGTGTCCACCATCTCCCTCCTCCTCTTCCTATATTGCAGGCCAGTGGTCAACTCTGTGTCTTGCTGCAAGTGCTGTTTCAGGGAAGAGAACACCCAGTGCGATTATTGCCAGGGTCATCAGGTTTTGCCTGATTTCTGCCATAAGGCGGGTACTGCCTCCCCTTCTTTGTCATCTAAGCCCCGGTGCTCCCTCTGCTGGGAAAAGTAAAGAGGTGAAAACCATCATAAAAAAGGCAGAAATGTCCTGAAAAGTGTTAACGCAGTACTGCGTTTTCCACTCCATCACACACCTGCATAGCTGTAGCTGCAGCACGGCCGTGGCCACTGACATATGTGGACATATGTAGACAGTTTTGAGCTTTTTGGGGTAGACTTTCCAGTAAGTCTGGGCTCTAAAAGAGATGCAAGAACTTCTTTCCAGACAGCCTGGCTTTAATGCAGCTTATCTGGCCTTTCTTTTGCCCTAACATGGGATTTCTCCCAAAGCCTGACCCACAACACAGGGTGCTGGGCACACAGATATTGGCTTAGCACACCCATCACTTCTTGCTCTTACTCCTCATACGAGAACTTCTAAGGCTCCCTAGAGGTAGAGGATTCCTTCACTGGGGTAACACTGAGGTATAGATTGTCCTTTTCATGTAACATTGATGCTGCATTATAACACTAGAAATACCTATTTTTTGATAAGCAAAATGACAATGTATGTGCTAGTGTGGTGTATAAGCCTGCTTCTGCATTTGTGCTATCAACGGACAGGGAGAAAGTGTCCGCCAAGCTCTTCATCCATTTTGGAGGTGGTAGCAGCATGTTTGCTTTGATAGAAAGCTTTATAGACTTGTTTTCCCATCAATGGGCAGCCCTGACTGCATTAATTCCTTCCATTGAAACAAATGAGTCTGTGGCTGGATCCGGCTGCATGGCCTTCAAGGGAATTCATTCTGTATCTTTCATGTTAGTGATATCTGTGAAAAACAGGAAACTGTTTTCCCATCTCATTCACATAATAGATAAGATGAGAAATTAGCTGCTGGATGAGCATCCTGGGGGCTGTTCATTTTGTCACAATAAATAAGGCTCTGCTGCTGCTGCCTCCTGTGTGCACGGAGCACACACACACACGTGAACACACACGTCCTTGCACACTCACACTGCCTCTGTCAGGATCAGCTTCTCACTTGAAAGCAGCTCTGCCTTATTGCTCCACAATCCCCAGTTTGGAAAGGTTTTCCTTCCCCAACTTTTTTTCTCTCTTGCCTCCTCCCACAGCTGCTACCTCTGGAGTGCCTACCCTCCCCACAGCTGGCTACATGCACCCCTAAATGAGGAAGGTTTGGGTGTGGACTGGATTTTCACCAACATGACATGGTAGATAACCCCTCATGCTCCCTGCTGTTCCCTGATTCCATATCCAGGGGCAGCAACCATGATGGGAGACTTGACCACAGCAGTGAGTTTGCATATCAAACTGGGTGGCTTGACACCAATAATTTTTCTCCAGCCTGGTGAGGACTGCACCATCTTTCTGCACTGCTCCATCCACAGGTGGTGGGTGACCAGATCTATGACTAGTACTGCTGTAACCCACAGGTGACAAGCAGTGCCAACTTTCTTCTGAAATTGTTTTTTTCTACCACCTCATGTTTTGCCCACTTTCAGACAGTAATATGAAGCCAACATCCTGCAGCACTAATTGTGTTCAAGAGCTGCAGCTACTGTTTGAGGTGAAACAAAAGTATTTCCAGGAGGAGGCTGGAGAAGGAAAGGGTGCTTTTGTCTGCCGAGTTGTCTTTCCACAGACCTAGCTTGGGAGAAGCTCACAGCCTTGGAGCAAATTTGGAAAGAGGGAAGTATAGTCAAAGCATAAGTGAGTTTTTTGTTTTGTGTTGTTTAAGGTTTAGAAAACTAAAGAAAAGGAAATCAATTATGAGGCCTACCTGAATTTTATTTCCTCACCAAAACCCAAATTACTCAGCAAACTTATCGCTTGCTATTGCAGGCCTTGGTATTAAAGAAAACAATCAGGCCAGCAGGATTAATCTCTGACAGCTGCCTTATCTTTAACTTGCACCTTTGTTATTTTCTGATGAGCTTCTCTTTTTTTGCTGCCACGTTGTACCATACCTCACTGGTTCCTTTCATTTTATCATCAGGCAGGAGCGGAGGACCTTTCAGTTTATTAAAAAACCTTTATTTGTGAAGAACAAAGAGAGGGGAAAAAAGGCAAACAATGAGGTCAGACAATCTCCTTCTTGCCAGGAGTCACTCACCTGTTATTTAGAGTGTTATCAGTTAGAGGAGACTTGCATCATTGAAAATCAGCCCCAGACAGCATACTCTGTTAATGCGCACACCCGTGCACACACACACGTGTACGTGCATGCACACAAAAGCCCCTTATGATTGACTTATGCCAACCTCCAGACGAGGTCTTCTCTTGCCAAGGCTATAATATTTTCACATGGGAAGTCCATTTTTGCTCTGGCTTGGATGTGGCATTCAGGGTCTGTGGCGCAGTGAGACGGCTTTGACAAATCTAGCTGTATGAGGTTACTTGCACCGCAAACACCATCCTCTGCCCATAGGAAACTCTCCTGTCTCAACCTGCCCTGTGCTGTCCTGTCAGCTAGTGAGACATAATACGACCTCTTAAACAATAGCCTTTCTCTTTTGCTGGAGTTGCTCATGTGCCTCTCCAATTAAGCTTTGCTAAGGAGGTTGACTCAAGTAGCACCCAAAATGACTTTTTCAGGTAGGGACATGTAATTTCCCAACTGTAGCCCTCAGTGTCATGCAGATGTTCATCCCCTCAGTGCAGGAAATGCCTCCTGGCTTAGTCCTGCAAATGAGTTTTGTAGTGGAAGTCTTGACAGAAGGTTGAAGAGACAAGATGAACAATTGCAAAATGTAGGGCTGGTTTCCTGCTCTTAATATATCAAGTCCAGCTTGGAGTGTTTTTTTGTTTCCTTTTGTCCCACTGAATTCTGATCTTGTAGGACTCGAGCTTGCAAGTGAGTGAATTTGAGTTAGAGGCATCACATTGGTCCTACAGGGCTGAGAGCTGTGCATATTTAAACCAGACTTCTTTTCCTGGAGTTTGAAAAGCAGTCTAGCTTTGAAGACATCTTTAAGGAAGAGCTTGTTGAAGACATTGAGATTATTGGTGACTACTTTATGACAGTGGCAATGGATTATGTGCTCAGTAAGTTCGTTGCACTCATAGCTTAATGTGTGCATTGTATTCATGTGTCAGCTCCATTTATATGGTGTAGGTGAGCTGCAATGTGTGTGTTTCCCCTAGGCTTATGGTCATGGTGGGGAAAGTCTCTCATGGAGGAAGGAACAAATCTAGTCTAGGATGGTGACTCAGTTGCAAATCTGCATGAAACAGTTTTAAAGAAGACTGAGAGACAGACAGGTGATTTTTAAAAGTCCTTTTAAACCATCTCTCTACAGTTGAAGGCTAGCCAAAGACTGTGTGCATGTTGCAAGAGCGGTGGAGTTAATGCTACTGGGAAATTTTTCACTGTTTAAAAAGAGATAACAAGAGAATCAAGGGGGAAAAAAGCAACCAACGCATACATATTCATAGTAAAATGGTGCTACTCAACTCTCACAAAATATTAAAAAGGCCTGGAACAAGACATGTGAACCTATGGGTACATACCTTTACCTCACTGTGTCCATGTGATTTCAGACACAGTCATGCACATGATGATAGAAGACATGATGATCTAGCAGTATAAATGCTTTACTGGCAGGAGTTTAAATTGGTCTGCTGTAAATCATGCTGCCAAGTGTGGTGCATGGCATTCTTGTCCTTTGCCTCTCCTGTGAACCAGAGGGGGAAGCAGATGGTATAAAACTGTTTCTTCCAGCACTATGCCAATCCCCATCTTAGGAAAAATAACCAACTCTGCTGCCTGATTAAGGCATCATTCAGTCCCCTGTACAGAATTATAGAATGGTTTGGGTCAGAAGGGACCTTTAAAGACCATCAAGTTCAAATATTCCTGTCATGGGACATCTTCCACTAGGGTCAGGTTGCAAAATTTCCTCAACAAAGCTTTTCTGCAGGTAAAGAAAGCACAGTTTCAAAGGACTGACATCTCCTGCCCTTTCTTGGTTAGATGCTCTGGGGAGCTGTGTTTGTCACCTTTCCTGGATCTTGCTATGAGTTCTGCAGTGTGTTTTGTCCATAGTTTTGTCCTGTGAGCTCTAGGCAAGAAGTGTTCTCTGCCACATGTGGCTACAGAAACTGAATGTCTTCAATTGTCATTGAGCACCCAAAAGCAACCATGAATTATGGCTTGTGTATTAAATAGAAATACACACAGAACTCTTGCTAGAAGGGATATAATTGTCCATGTAAAAGGGTAGATGTGTTTCCAGATTGTGGATATACGTAAATAAATGTTTTTTGCAATCACGATCTATTTACCTATTTGTATATATATATATAACATACGTGTGCCTTTAGACAGAATCAGCTATATCACCTGCTACCTTTGGTTATTTTCAGCAATCTTCCTCTCTTATTTCTAGGTGTTTTCATTTCTTCTTTGGAGCCATTATTCAGTTTGACGGCTCAGTTCAAATCTGCAATGTACAAACCCAGCTGAAAAGAACCTGAGAAAATGAGGAGAGACAGCCACACAAAGGGAGCAGGGGGGATGAAAAACGGAAGAAAAAGAAAGATAGGATAATTTTCTGACAAAGGGGTCTTTAGGATCTAATGCTGTTGTGGATTTTTATTGTTCTCCATGCTTTTCTGTTGTTCTTTATTCTTTATTTTGTGCTTTTGACAGTGTGTCTTGGTCAGTGCCAAGCCTTTACCTCTCTAAACTCACAGCAGTCACATATTGAACTCTCAACATGAGCTTGAAGGACACCTCAGGCACCAACAACCTCTTTGCAAGGAAGGTAATCAGTGGCACCTTGTAGCATGAGCTACAGGAGGTAACCTGGCTTACTCCCTTTTGTTTGGCCATATATACTTAATTCTTTGCAGTGCAGCAATACTCTACTCTTGTCTTTCCTTTACTGGCTCTCCAATAAACAGCTCTGGCCTGAAGCAATTGTAATTATTTATTTGATTTCACTTATGCTGTGCACAATCTTAGATTGCATTAGCTACAGTTAAAATAAAAACAAATCAAAACTCATATCCCCTACTGAATTATACTACCATGACAACAATGAAAGTAAAAGTGTCCTCATCAAAATCTCCCTTCTTAGCCCACCCCAATATATTATACTAAAGCTTAACAAAAGAGACAAGTTGTGCAACATGCCCTGAAGGTTCACCACACAAGGAAGCAAATTCAAGAGCTATGGTCCTTCTTTGGCTGAGAAAAAGCCATTTCCAAATGCTCTGCTCCAGGGGCTGTCAGTTCAAATGCCTCTGCTCATCTCAACAGTGGACCTAGCATTTGCAGGCGGAGGTAGTCTCTGGGGAACGGGGCAGGTTCAAATCACAAGGAGATTTAGAAGCTAAGGCCTGAATTGCACCTGGAAATGAACTGAAAATTGGCGCAGCCTGTGTACCATCTGCGCTCTATGGTTTGTGTCTGAAATGTGGATATGTAAGCAGGCAGCTGCATACTGCAATTAGCTGAAGTTTCTGAGTGGTCCTCAGACGTAGTGCTGAGCAGACCACATGGCAGCGATCCAGTCTGGAGATGGGAAAAGCACAGACAATGGCAACACAGTCCAACAGGACAAGAGGTTGAAATCTCCTCACCAAGCAGATAGGAGAAGGGGAAATAAACACTCGTAGCTCCTGCTGCCGCTGGAACATTCAAAAGCATCTGGAAATCCAGGAGGCCTTCTCCAGCCGGGCAACAAAGGGCAAGGCTTCCCTCTATCCAGATGGCGAGCATCACTTTTGCCATCTCCACCAATTATTTCCTGCCACCATTATCGTTTTGATTTCATGTGCAGTCAGCTCTTGTCTTCCAAAACCTGGATTTGGATTGAGCCTGAGAAAGCCAAATGTCTGCAAAACCTGAAGTCCCATGAAATAGGAGTCACAGAGCTAAACATCATGAGCATTTTGATGGCATTGTTTTCCAGCACTGTGATGGTTCCTTTGTGAGTATCACAAGCCATCTGTGGAAAAGCAATGAAATAATCCTCTAATAACCCAAAATACATGTAATTTTTTATTCACATGTCAGAACCTCTTGACCATTAACTATTAGGGTGCAGAAAATAAGTACTCTGAGGCATAAGCTCTGCCATGAAAAACTGTATCTGAAGTTTGATTCAAAGGTGGTTCAAAGATGATGGTCTCCTTTCTGTAACGAATAAAACTTACCTGAGGCCTGCTAGTGTTGCAAGGACTGGGATTCAGAAATGTGTTGAATTTTAGCCCAAGTTATAGAAGCAAAGAAGACTGCAGACCTTTCTGAGGCAATTCTGGGAGGAAAACAATGGTTCAAAGTGGAAAACTGAGGTTGGAGGTTTACCATTGGCCAGTCTGAGAGCTCAAGTATACCATACTTTGAGTGCCTGATGTATGGAAGTGTCAAACTGATTGAATTACACGATAAAATTACATTACCACAAACCAAGTGGGTCTGACCTGCCCTGCATTGTTTGGGTTTTAGACTGGTATAACTCTTCTGAAGTGCGTTCTCTCTGTTGAGCCATCCGGGAGCAATGCATTACTCTGGAGCTGTGTGACAGTGCAGCTGCTGTTGTTTCTTGAGAGATAGAAAGTGAGCGCACTGGATTTCCAGGGGGTTAATAAGTAAAATCACTACACCTCAGAGTTTAGGCATCAATGTAATCTAATAATAGCCCTTCATTAGCCAAAAAGAGTTTTATCAATAAACAAATGAACATGTAGAAACTCAGACAAATTTATATGGTGAACACACTCCAGTTTTTTGAGAATAATTGTATGTCTGGAGTGGCAATGTAGTAATCCACCTTTCTATACTGCCCAGGTGTGAAAGGTTTTTGTTTAAAGTTTTATTTGCTCACTGTGCTAACTGAAATGGAGGATATACTTCTTTTCGTCCAGCAATCACTGAATAGCCAGCCCACCAGCGTGGGATGCCATTCTTGATTTTGTTCTGATGCACCCAAATGTCCTGAGGACTGGCAGCTCATTTCTAATGGGATGGCTTTGATTGCTAGTGGTGTGTAAGGCAGAAGGGCTGCACAGACTGAGGCTGTTGGTGACAGTCAAAAGAATGTTTTTTTTACTAGTGAACTGTGTGCATTTGATTGTTAGTTGCTGAAAGAAAACAGCATGGAGAGAGCTCCAGGAGGCAGCTTGCACAGTGCCCTCTCTAGTACAATGATGAGGAAGACTTGCAATTCGGATTTCTGCTCTGTTAATACCAGCTTCAATTTTGTCCAGCTTTGATTTTGTTCCTAGCATGAAATCCACCTTGGGTCTTATCTGTGAGTTCGTATTTATGCCTAGGAGAATACCAATGCAATTGCATCACTGTAATTGTATGCATAACAAATTTGGTAGTCTTGATTTAAAAATTCTATTTTGGAGCTATGAGACCTTCTGAAAATTTTGGGGGATGCTGTCTACCAGGTCATCTACCTACACAGATGTCCCAACTCATCAAATCTCTTGACCATCACGATCCAGTGATGGGTCATGGCTTGTTGCATTGACCATGCCAGTCTATTTGACAGATTCCCTCCACTATTTGTCTTCCAATGCTGCACTGAATCTGAGTTGCATATCTTCAAGGCCTGATTCCCCAGGTAGCACATCACTGGATCACCACCATCTCCTGCATACTCATGAAATGTCTCCTTCCACCTCCAGTCAGACAATATTCTGGTCTCTTGCTCATCTGTTAAATTCTCATAAATGGGCCTCTGTGTTTTCTTCCCTATTGCCTTGTTAAAGTTTCAAACAAGCATCTCTCTGTTTTCTTTCCTGCTGCCTTTTGTGCTCAAGATGCATCCCCTGCAGCCAAATCCAAACTTGCCTTAATATTCCCATCCAACCCGCCTTGAAACTATCCTTTATAATGGTAACTATAAAAGGCTGGACAACTGCTTGTGGGTGTGCTGGAGTGACTGCCTGTCCAGCTGACTACTATTTTCCTTTTATTTCCTTGTATTTCCTTCCTGTCTGCATTTGCCTGGGGTCTTTTTGATTCCACTAAGCCTCATTTCTTTGTAGTTCAGACCATTTTCTTGTGCTGTGCTCCAACACAAGTCTTGCCTGTGGCTTAAGGCTCCTAGACATGATGGTGGGTTATATCAGCTGAAGATATACTGGGAGAGAAAGATGGGAGGAGAGGCGAGGAAGGGAAGGGAAGGGAAGGGAAGAGCGAGAAGAGAAGAGAAGAGAAGAGAAGAGAAGAGAAGAGAAGAGAAGAGAAGAGAAGAGAAGATCAAAAGGCATTGTTTGGAGCTGTTGGCCAAACTGCATTTTTTTTCACCTCAATGAAATACAGAAATTCTTTAAAAGTATTTTTTAAAATAAGTACTAGCTAAGTAGCCCACAATAATTGTATTTGTATTTGAGCATTATATTTCTCTTAAGTTAAATCCATTAGTAGATTAGATTTTGCCAGCTCTATTCATGGACATTTGATCCTTGAATCCTTTCAAAAAAATCAATGTGTCGCTTTCCAGCTAATTAGCATAACGTTAATAAAATGCATGACAGGGCCAGGATTGCCGCAACCCTGCATTTGGTCTTACAAAGTCTCCAGGGAAGGTCAACAAGTCCTTTGGGCTCATCGGTGAGGTGGCCAGCTAGAGCTGGAGTCTGCAGCATCCCAGGGGGGCGCAGGGAACGGGTGGAAAGGGACAGCCTCCCATTCCCTATCTTCCACCATTCGCCCCAACACCCCCCCACCCCCCACCTCCCAGCTTTCTTCTGCAAATCAAAGCCGCCATCTGCTGTGACAAGTGTTCCCATTCACCTTTTCCCTCTTATCTGCTCCCTCCCAGGGAAGCGCTCTGGAGGCTGACAGCCTAATCTCCGTGCTGATGCTGCATTTCTGCAGCCATCACCCACCCGTCCCCCACTGCCTGCCCTCCGCTCATGGCGGGAGGAGGGGGCTCCTTCGGCCGGGAGTCAGACGGGGCTGCTGGCGTGCTGGTGGGAAGGGAAAGTGGAGGTGCATCGTACCCCTGGGGCACCCCACCATTTTCCAGCATCGCTCAGCATCCACCACTCAGTGTTTGGCCTCTGCTATATTATTCCCATTTCTGAGGCAGTTGCTGGTGGGGGAAGCCTTGCTTTTTTTCCCCTTCACTCTCTTTCCCTCGAACTTGTGCAGCTCACTGGTATTTCTCATTTGCTGAGAAAAAATCATTTGGGCAACCGAGAAACTTAAGCAAAAATATGTAACGGGCCCCTGTAAATCACAGCAGTAATGGCAATGCAGCAGATTGTAGAAATGCTGGGGGTAAATACTTTTTTCTTTTCCACCTAGTCAGCTCATGCTGACAAGTCTGTGGTGGCACAGGTGTCAACAGAGAGAGAATTATTTCCCTGCATGAAAGAAACTTGAGAAGGAAAAAAAGAAAGATGATGGAGGAAGGGATAAGAAGCTCCTGTGCATACTTTTTTCCTGCTATAAGGGAAAAAAAATCTCCCTTTGTTTTGTTCTGTTGTCTGAATGTGACATTTTACACTGTTTCCCTTTTATTCTTTCTTATCCAGTTTTAAAGGCTATGGCTATCTCTCATGAGTATTTCCGTGGCAGGCTATTAGCTATGCAGAAAGCTGCCAGCATAGGCAGGCAGCAGCAGCTCTGTCCTCAGGGCTTCACCCTTGCAGTCCCACAAGATATTGAATGGCTTCTTGAGAGTTGATGCTGATTGCTTGAGAGTTACTGTAGAGTAAATGCCACGCTCTCAGCTTTTTGCACCCTTCAGTCCAAACCCCTCTGTCCTGTTGTCTCCCTGCGCAGCAGCACAAGGCCTTTCTGTTCATTGGAACCACTGGAGGGTGAAAGAACTTTGCAAGTTCAGTAAAAGTGAACAGTAAAATAACTTTCATTAAAGGTAAAATTATCAGCTACTGGTAACTGATAGAACATTATCGCTACACAGGTTTACAGGAGCTGTAGGTACAGGGAGGAAATTCAAAGTAAGAGGTAAGCCTGCGTTTGCCACTGCTAAGCTTGGCTTACGAATGACTACAGGGTTTTTGCATTTTAACTGTCATGGGTGTTTCATCCATGGGAATGTGTTGCTTAATGCTCTTAAGAACTGATACTTAGCGTTTTTATTAACCACCTAAAAATATTTGAGCTAGCACAAAATATTGAGATTATTTGGAGCTCCTGAAGGCTGTGAAGAACTTCAGAGTAACTTGATAAATTTGGGTGAACAGATTGCTCAAAACTAAATACAAATATGAAAAAAAGGTGAAGAACAGCCGTGGAAATAGTTTGAAGAAATCACAGGTGCTAGTGGAGTCTCCAATAAAAATATTACAAGCAATGCGTTAGAGTCCATGGCATTAAATGAAAGGAATCAGATCCCCTTGTGCAATTATAGTGTCTTCAGTAGGAGAAGGAAATGTAATCTATCTTGCAAGACTTTTCATCTCATAAAAAACCCAAAAAATCAACCAAACCAAAAAAAAACTCAAGATGAAAGATCTGCAATATAAAAGGATTGAAGTTGGCTATGGAAGGTATTAGAGATATGGAAAGAAAGACTCAGAGAGAGAGGGGAAAATGTATGAAATCTAGAGTAGATGAGAAACTTACAAGGTACTCTGAGACTCAGATGATGTCTAAAGGGGAAGTAGAGCTGCGCTCTGCACAGTATTAGAGATGAGTTAATCTATCAGCGATGTAAACCCTAATGCTCCATGGTATAACTCAGAGACCCACTGCCTGCCTAGCTTCAGAAGACATTTTTTAAGTGGGTAAGTTATTTCATAACTACGTACCATAAATTGCTTTGTCTTGTCATTGGGACTGCTCATACTGGTCACTTGCGGAGGCGTGATACTTGCTTCCACTACTAATCTGTTATGGGATTTAATTACATGCCTCTGTGCCAGACCTCCAAGGGTTCTCAGTGAATAAATTCCTTAAAAAAGGGTCCTAATATCCTGTCAGTAAATGTCCTTGAAGATTATCTCAAGGACTCTTGCCTATAAACTTGGCGCTTTCTCCCAGCGCACTGTATTCATGTGTGCACAGACGTGTTCCTGTTTGTATCAGCTGGAAAGTTGGTATGGGAAGACAGTGATCTGGATCCAATGTGTGCTTTTAAATAAAAGAACCTCTCCTTAGTAAAAGAAAATGCATGACACTTGTACAGTATTAAAGTGCTGAGCAGTACATTTTCTGAGCACAAAACGCATTGACAAAACTTCCCTGTCTTGCTAGATGGGATTATGATAAAGTGCCATGGCTTCATCACTATTACTGCCATGACTGGATTTTGTTTATTGGTTTGTTTAGGTTAACTTTTGTAATGTTGCTAGAAAGCAATTATCTGCTTGTTCCTGATTCAGCTGTTCTTCTTGGGTGTGCTGGACTATGTGAAAGAAAAGGATACAGGGTGGGAATATGGTGAGCTCTGGATGTCATGGCAAAGGAAAGGACTGAAACATCTCGGCTGTTGCATTTTCAAGTGTGTGTGTCTTTCAATGCTTTGGGGGCATCCCCTGTGATACAGAGCTTTGACTTTTGGTTCTTTAGTTGTGACAGATACAAACTGCTTTTTTAGCTGGGCTTGCTTTTGCACCTGCAGTAGTGATGTCTCAGTCATGGCTCTGGTGGTCTAGCACGTCAACAATGATGAGGTGATGCGGGAAGGTCTGACCCAGCCCTATGGCTAGGGCAGAGGGAACTTTGAGATGTCTGCAAGTATGAAAGACATTTCTGTTGTCTTTCAGAAAGATTCTCTACCTTGAACTGACTGGCAAAGGTTAGACTAAACTTTCTGTGATGAATAATAAAGCCTCAGTGGACAGGGTCCAAGCCAAAACTGTGAACAGCCTCTATCTCTGAATTTCAGTGTGTTACAGCATTTGCATTAACTTGTAGATAATATGCTCATAAAGCATTAATCTAATACTCTGAATTACAAAGCTGTTGCAGTTGAATTAATGTCTTTTTACAATCAATTCTTATTTTGGTACTCCTTATGTTCAATTTCCCGCAAAAAATCTCCCTTCTACCTAGAATTTGCATATCTGTTTTTTAATAAATCTGGTAGAACTTGACAGAAAGTATGAGATAGATTAGTGAAGGTATTTCACAAGCTTAGGCATGTAAAATGAGCTGCAGTGTGTATTTTGCAATATTTCCTCCATTTTAACCCACGTCTTAAAGTTGTGTTTTGGAATCACGAGTCAAGATGCAAATTGCAGGAGATGCGTCCTGTTGGTTTTGTATTTAAATCAGTTAGACATGCAGTTGTTCACCTTGTGAGTTTAGGAAGAAGTCAGTTCAAGGCTGGAAGATGAATTTGTCATACATTTGCAAAGATGAAACTGTAGGACCAGTCTGCCAAGCACATTTTTAGAAAGATAAGTTAAACTCTGCTGGGACATTGTAAACTGAGGTGGCTCAGAGTGAGAAGCCTGCATACTGGATGCATTGGGGTTCACTTCCGATTTATGGTGGCAGCAAGGCAGACCAGGATCTTCACACTTCTTTGTTGAACCTTATTCTAATCACCTCTCCTATCTGCAGGTAATACCTTGTGTTTGTTTA
Source organism: Forpus xanthops (assembly GCA_032466535.1). Lineage (NCBI taxonomy): Eukaryota > Metazoa > Chordata > Aves > Psittaciformes > Psittacidae > Forpus > Forpus xanthops. The sequence continues at coordinate 63,102 of JASSUY010056077.1, forward strand.
TTCAATAAGACAGGATGAACTACATCTCAAAAAACTCAGATTAAAATCTTTGTCAGCAGGGAGTAGACTACCTATCCATACTTTTAGGTAACCTAGATGAGACAGGACATAAGGATTATTTAAGTCTAGTCCAGCTTTTCAAAGGTTCCAAATGGTAATTTGTAGATAGAACAAATGTACGATAAGAAGTTAACTTGAGATATCTGAGGTGTTGTATGCTCATTAGGTAAGTATGTTTCAAAAAAAATAAATACATTTTCATGATGGGAAAACAAAAAGGACATAGATTTGATTTTTTTTATCTCACCAAGGGGTTCTGTGCCAATGATCTGTGAGGTTAAATTTTGAACATTATAGTATTTGTAAACTTTGTAAAATATGGTTCCTTAGCCTGTTTTGTTTGTCAGCTACTTATTTGATTCAGATTGTCAGTAAGATAGAAGTATGAGACAGCAATTGGGGTACAATTGTGACTTTTCAGTGATTTCCAATGAGTCCCTTTAAATCTTTGAGTTTGGATACCTCAAAATACTCCAGGAATTTTCAACAAAGTTTTTGGTTATGTTTGCTAACTGTAGGAGAAAAAAACCCTACAGCTAGGTAAGTTAGTTTTGTAATGATATATGTTCTTAATATCCAGATAAACTTCTAATCCTACTGACTTTTTTTAATTCAGTCATATCTGTTGACAGCCTCAGATCTTACTTGCATGTTGTATATAAATAAATAAATCCTTCTATCAGTTTTCAGTTAAATGCTTTTATTTTTTTTTTTAGCTCTCTTGTTCTTTCAGTATGAGAAACAGTAAATAATACAAAAGTTGATTTTTTGTATGTGTGTTACGTAGGCTAGTAAGTCCCTGTTTTCATTAATTCTCTAAGCTAGAGATCCTGTCTTTTTCAATCTCTCTTCCTATGGAAACTTTCCTCACATCTCCAATAATATAGCATTGAATCACACAATGATGAACTGAAACAGGATGTTTCCTGTTGTGCAATTAGCTTTGATGAGTGGGTCTGGCAATACTATTGACTATCAATTGTCAGATTATATCAAGTGCTTGGAGTTCAGGGTTCATGGATAGATGAGGCTGACACTCTTCCTGGTGGGAAAAGGCCAGGAGAGATTTGCTTATCTAATTTTGGAGCGGATGGTAAGTGGCACTGTTGAAGGGGCAAGGTGCCAGCTTCCTTCAAAGAAGTAATTGTTGAACACTTTCTCAATAAATCATCTCTTGTTTCCAATAAACTCTCCAGTGTTTGTTCTGCCTCTTCTTTTCCCAGCAGGAAGGTCAGGCTAAGAAACAGAAGCATTATCTGAGCCTTTTGCCTTTCTTAATGCTGGTGAGGTTGGTGCATGCTGTGGGAGCAGTGCTGGCCACAGTCTTTGACAACAATGAAGGTCATGTTGATTATGTTGACTCCCCAGGGTCTGGGGCAGCCAGCAAGTTTGTCCAGTGTAAAAACACATACACTTCCCAAGAGAACACAAACCTGGTGACTGTGGCATTCATATGAGCTCCATGATGGACTATAGTCGTCCCAAGACTTTGCTGGGATCACCTACACCTTCGATTCTGACTCTTGTCATCTGCAGAAACACAGCATTTCTGGACCACCCTGGTTTCAAGCCAGCTGGTAGCTGAGGAATTTCCAAGTGTTTTCTTTAACACCTACCTCTGCTTTTCTCCATGAGCTTGTGCCAGTGTCCCAACACACCTTGGACCTGCATCCCTTGTTCAGGCACTGTCTTCAGAGCAATTTATTTTCCCTATCATACATGACTCCCTGTAGTGTCTTGCTCCTTCACTGAGCCCCACAACAACTCTATTTGCCTTGTAAGAGGAGTATTCAGATATGCAGAACTAGTGCAAAGCAAATGTTTGCAAGGTATTTCTCAAGTGTTTCGATGCTGTCTGGGCATTTTCTAAAACCAATAACCCTGATTGTTGCTCTGCCTGCTACAAATCTTCCTTTGTGAGTTTCTGTCTCCAAACTTGATTTCCCCAAAAACCCTTCCTTCTCATCAAGTAGGTGAGGAGACTGTTCTTGTTGCCTTTTTACTACTTATAGAAATGTCAAAAGCAGTCATGACTAAAATGTAGATATTAGCAGCAGTTCTATGGTGGACTTGGATTAATGAAACCAGATTTCATTTGATTTAACTTCCAATCACCTTGGTTTTCATGAGAACCTCAGATCTGGGCATGTTTAATTTGTATGTATCAAGATGCTTGGAAGATCAGTTTGCTTTGCAGTAAACTGATTTTAGGCTTAATATGCTTGTTTTGTGTCATAACACCAATACACTTCCATTAGCTAGACACTATTTCTCAAAATATTGATCTGACATGAGTAAACTAGTGATACTAAATCAACTTAAAGTCATAGCTTCTGGCTCCCATATTGTGTGCGCAAAGAAATGTCCATAGGGTGTCTATTTTCCTATGGACATAGACGAATTTGTAGCTTCTAGATTTCACCCTGTGTATATTGCCTTAAATACAGCACACAGAAATGTTTAAGGGCTGGAAAAAGAAACAAAAAACAAAAAAAAAAAAAAGCCAAAAAACCAAGAATGTCACTATCAACCTCTGTATGACCCTGGTAGAAGTACCTGTAGAAGTGGCCCTTCAGTGCATTGTGTCAGGCTCCCTATCTATGATAGTATATGCTTCTAATGATCTCTGGAAACAGAGGTTATTATACATAAAAAGAGACAGAGAAAGAGGCAGACAGGCAGGGAATTTTTTTTAAAATTAGTATTTTAAGTCTTTTGTAATTTGCAGCAAATCAAAACACATTATCATATGAATAATATATAAAGAGATAATAATATAAATGCATGCTACATTTCTGTATCTGCACACCCAAAGAAAGAAAACTTGATTCACTCCTATAATTTTTCTTATCCAATTGCTGTAAAATAATCTCTTTTCTCTCACATCTGTCGTTATACCATCTGAAATATGAATATGCATCCAGACAGCAATATCTAGGTAGATTTCAGGGATGTTTCTTCTCTTTGCTGGCCTGTGGCAAAGATAGGTCTACAAAATAGAAAACAAAATCACCTTTGTTTTAAATTTTTTTCCATCTTTGTTTTACCAAGACCTGCTTTGATAGTTTTATTTTCTGTTGTTGTTGCTGCTTGTTTCACCTCCATTTGTTTTTCCAGTAACGAATAAAGAGCTGTGAGGAAAGGCAAAAGAAATCATGGAAAGAAGCAGGCTTTACTCACCCCCAATTTTGATTTAAATCTTCAGAGAAAATAGTGAATGAATGGATGAAGAAGTTTGTCCCAGAGCTGTCAAAGGAAAACATTACTGGAAGTTGTTACAATTTTTGAAGAATTTGAATTATCACCACTTGCAAGAGAGCAATCAACTCTGTTTGCTTAGCAATACAGTGAACTGAGGCTTCTTTTTCCTGGCTGTAGATGATGAATTACTGGCACTGTTCAACTACTTTCTAAAATATTCCATTCCTATGGCACAACATTTTGCGGGATCCCAAATGTAGCAATGATTTCTGTAGATTAATTTCGAATGCCCTGGTGAAACTCGCTGCTTTGGTAAAGAGGTTTCCTCTGATCCGTGCTTTTAACATGCACATTCCCCAGTGGAGAAACCCATTGTTGTGCCTTAAACCAGTAAAGACACATTAAACTATCAAAACCCAAAGCACTTAATGGAGAGAAGCCTTCAAAACATGTACAAATGTGTTTGTGCTTGGGAGGATGTCTGTATTTTGCACAACCTGTATCTTTATTATTTTTAAAAGGGTGAGAATCATTACTCCTGGAAACAGTGGAAGAGGGGACAGTGCAGCACGACACTCTTCCTGTTGCACCACAAGCTGCAGTGCTGTTTACTAAGATCTTTGCAGAAGTACATGACTGAGGGATTTCAGCAACCATAGTTTCACCAGTGCATGGATGCTGCAGACAGATGTGTTTGCATGCAAGTAGATTTTTTATGTTTCGTTCTGTATGTTTAAATGCATGTGATTTTAGAGATAGGACATATTTGTACTTGGTAAATAAAAACTGTTGGAACACAAAGCATCCTTTGCCAGGCACAATGGGGAATATTAAATAAGAGACTAAAAACTATTATTATTATCAAGTACTGTTACTGCTTAACGTGCAATGTCAGAATGCTTCCCTTTATTCTGTGATGTTTAAGATGTCCAGTTCACATCTGTCCCATTACTTTTTCTGATTCTGGTGTTATATTTGACACCAAACACTTCCATCCTGAGGTGGGTCCTTGACAATCTTTAATATGACAAAATGATTTGGGTTTCCTGTCACCCAGTTTAAATCACTTTTCTATCCACTCATAAAAAAAGCTCCATCCCAATACTTGATGGCCACAACAAAAACACGGCTGGTCCCAGCCTAACCCTCAGCTGCACACGGCATTGCATTGTCATCATAATTGGATGTGATAGATTTCCACTCTGCTTTACTAAAATTTTGTTTGTAATTGAATAAATGTGCCACTCACAGTTGAAAATACATTAGCCCAGAGCAATAGCAGCATGAGTAATTTTTAAAAATGTGTGTGCTTTTAATATACATATATATATATATGCACTTTCAATATACATCCATGTATATATACATGTATATATACACATACATATAAATAAAATAGGCTGTATGATCTGGTCAAGTACCTGGCTATGATTAGAGAAAAAAACCCTCATTGCTACATGGCATCCTGAACTCCATTTTCTCAAAGTGTGTTGTACATTTTCCTTCTCAGAGAGGGGGAAAACATAAAAGAAATACTGCAGACTGCTTTGTGGGGGAGGGTTTTCTTCCTCACGCTTTCTACTTTTGTCAAGCCACCTGAGAAGTTGATATGAGAAGGGCATTTTAGAATAAAGACATTACTCTGACAGCAAATACAAATGAAATAAAATTGGCCTAAGGCTTTGATGCCAGAACCTGAATAGAGAGATGAGACTTGGCAATGCACTAGTTTAATACACCAGAGAAATAGAACTAGAATAATTTGTAATGCGGTATGATGAAAGAAGAAAATATAACAAACCCAGAGATGAAAATAGACTTTTCAGCCTATGTATATTCTCATTCTGCACTCATGTTGACCCATAAACATAGCAAAAGATGGGTATGTGGACTTTTTACTTCTTTTGGAATAAAGCTGTTGAACACAGAGGGATACCACATCAGGAGCTTGGTCCTGAGACTCCAGAGGGACAGAACTGAGGCTCTTCAAATTTCTGGATGAAGCTGTCTTCATGGGCATCTCCTGATCCTGGGAAATAGCCACCACCAGCCGCCTTTAGCCCTTGCTCTGTTTGCTGACCAGAAAAACAAAGAGGCTTTGTGGTGGAAGAAAATAAATACTTGAGAGAAAGAAGGCACTTAGAGGATGCCTTGTGCATGCCACTGATGTTGTTGTTTTTTTTTTTCCTGTACACATGCACACACATCCATAACTTCCTTCCAGTCCAATTACTTTCCTTAGTGTAAAAAGTCTGGAATTAAGGATTATTTGGGGTTTCAAGTGTATAAATGCAAAAAGCATATAAATACTTGTACAGCATTTGTAACCAGAAGTGATCCTGTCTGCTGCCACAATGCAAAGAGAAAAAATAATAGTCAACGGGTTAAAGACTGAGTTTCACATTAGCATGCAGATCTGTTTATTTTTATATCCTCCAGAAGACATCATTTATTGGTTTCTAATGTTTTTCAGGTTTGTATGACCCAAATATGAATTGTTTGACTTTCTTCTGCAATAGGCATTTTGGCAAGTACTGAATTCATTTTATGGTACTAAGTCAGCTGTAGAGAAAAATAAATAAATTGTTGAAGTATCAGAGCCAATTATGGGCACTGGTTCATGTGCTGGATTCTGCATTTTTCCTTTAGATATTTAAATGATTCCAGTGCATAGGCTCAGTCATTCCAAGTCTTTGGATGTATTTAAATCGATTTAAAATCCCTTTTCAACACAAAAGTCAAATACTCTTACAGTGCCTTTAACAAATACTAATGGTCACCTTAAGTTTGTGGTAGGATGTAATTTCTGGTATAAAGTTCCACTTGCTGGTAAAGGAGCAAAGCTGCACAGGAAAAGTGCCACGAAGTGCAAGCAATAATAATAACAGAAAGAGCAAATAACTACTTTGTTTTTTAAAAACCTGGGTTCAAAGACCGTGCCATACTCCCTTGCTGGTATAAGTCACTTCAGTTTCTTCAGATGTAGAACTAGACTGAGCAGAGAGTGTTTTGCAGCAAATAAATTAAAACCACCCAGAATTATACAGTTCTCCTAAAGGGAGGCATTTGCTATCAGCTCTGTCATACAAATTGTCCTTAGGAAGGAAACCAGCCATTCAAATGGACCAGTCATTAGTTTGCATCTAACTTGTAAGTCTAAATCCTCCAAGTCATTAATTTTGGGTGGGAAGGGCAAGAGTACAGCTATTGTCTGATTCTGTCAGTAGAGTAAGAAAGAGAAGACAGTGTGCTATCTAATTATGTACATTAGAAAAGCAATAACTTTGTCACAAGTATACAAACTATCACAAGTAAAGCTTGATGGAAAAAGCTCCAGCATGCTGCAGTAGCAGTGCATGTGCTTATTATCATATATAGTTTAACCTATTTTTATGTTGACTGATTTTCTGCTTTTCACACAGATATAAAAAAAATCCTAGGTTAGGGTGTAAAGGAAGGCAAAGCTTGTAAGCAACAGCTAGCCAGCTGGTAATGGAGGTTATTAACTGAGGACAAAGCAGACACTTATGTCAGTGGGAAGGAAAGGGAAAATGAAACAGAGATCTTTAGCTATATTTTTCTCCTTCAAAAATACCATTTTGTCTATTGCAATTCAAACACATGGGAAAGAAAAAAAAAGTAATAATATGAATGTTTAGGCTTCCCCTAGGCATTTTTCATGCTCTAGATATCCTGAGAATGTAACAGAGCATCCTAGCTCACCACAGAATAATGTCTCAGATATGCCCTTCTCTTCACTGGCTGGAGGGACTAATTTATGAAGTGAGATTAAAAGAATTAAATATAGATAGCTTCTCTAAGTGAAGACTACAGTGGGACAAAAGAATAGCCTACAAATACATGGAGGGAGTAAATTCCTGAGGGAGGTGAATTATTTAGGACAATAGGGGAGGGTTTAACTATGAGTAATGGGATGAAATTAAGAATAGGAAAAATTAGGATGAATATATAAAAGAAACCTTCTTGACAGCAAGATCTATTTGGTCATGGACGACTGCCCCTTGGGAAGTAATGAAAGACCCATCATTTGATATGTTTAGAGACAGAGTTTGACAAAATACCAGTTAATGCACTGTGGAAAACAACTTGTAAAGAAACGTGTGAGAAGAGTTGGTAGGAGCTGTTGGTTTCCTTAGTCTTTCTGTATTACATCTTATCAAACCAACCCTCCAGCTCAGTGTATTGACTTTGCCATCAGCACACTTAGACCACATGGATCCAGTGATTACTCTTTGAGAGCCACTCCACCACCATTCCCTTGCACAGGCAGAGATTGGTAAATCTGGCAAGGTCTTCTCTTGACATGGGTTCATTTGACATGTCGGACAAGATGCAAATGTTGTCTACTTCCACTGTAAGGCTCCTCTTGTACTCTGAGATGCTGAATTATACTTCCCCCCGCTTGTCTTTCACCACCCCATGGAGATGCTGCAGCAATTTCTTGATTTTTAAAATCCTCCAGCAGAGATGACTTAATGTAGGGAGCTTCTTGAACCCACAAATGCTTGAAACGCCTCGCTCGATGTGTGTTAGGAAAATAGTTCTTACTGCCACCCCCAGTGACAGCAGCAAGCACTGCAGCTCGAGAATTACACTGCATTTAAGTTTTGCTGTCTGTTATAAAAAGGTGGCGATGGCTTAGTCTTATTTTTAGGAGTGGAAGAGACATGGTTTCTGTAGCTAGCTGCAGGATCCTTTACCCTGTCATATGCCTGGGCATAAGAAAGAGCTGCAGTTTGTGCATATCTTTATTATGATTAAAACTGCATTAAATAAAGAGACATGAAGTCTGTTGCTTTTAAAGAAGTAGAACACAAAACTACACTTAACATGGTTTTACCAGTCATTCAGACCCTTAAAGCAGGAATAATGTGCTGTGATGGAAAGGTGTGACTTTCTAGATGCATCTGATTTCCATTATATAGAAGAGCTCAATTCTGACACTTTAAAATCATTAAGACATCCTAGTTGAGGCATGGAATGTTTCTATATTATCTCTTCAAATCTCACCCAAGTCTCAATGTCACCCCATCAATTCCCAAGGACTGCACACCACCCTAAGGGACAAATGCCCTGTGGAGAGGGGGCTTTAAGAAGGACCAGCCTTGCACAAAATGAATTCAGCAACTCCAGTTTGTCATTTTGCCCTTCTTTTGCAGAGAAAAAATATCCACCACCACCAAAAAAAAAAAAAAAAACACGCTAGTGATTTCTTTTGACTTAAACTGGGCATTCAAAAAGCTGTTTTTATTAATGAATCATATTAAGCCATCAGTGAAAGGCTCCCTGACTCTGTTTAAATAACAGGCTATGATTCCTCCCTCCCGCACCCCCCTTCCCTTTGGCTCCACTGCTATTAATTGAGGAGTTTCTTTGTTTCTTTTCTAATGAAGCTAACAGAACACATCTGTCAGGTGCTTGTATTCTTCACCCGTCTATAGTATGTAATAGCCCAGCTGGAGGCTATAATGCTACACAATACCCCTGGCCGTTACAGCAACTATTTATTCCTGGGCTTTTCCTCAGATAGGGATTTGAAAAAAGTCTGAAATTTGGGCCTAATTGCTATTTACACAGCGATAGACACCTGTTCTAGCTGAGACACTGGCTCATGAATCCCACACCTGAGACCTTAGGGAAAGCGAAGGGGAAAATTTCAAGCAGCTGCCAGTCCAGTTCAGAAACAGAGAGCTTTTCTATGTGATATGTACATACAGTACATAAATTCATGCTCGCATATTGCCATAGCTACTGTTTCACAGCCAAATGTTCATTTAAAGGCTTAACATATGCTGGTTGTGTGGACATACGTACACAACCAAGAGGAAAGAGTTTTCTGCCTTCACTTCTACATTTTTATTGGACTCTCCCAAATTCTCTGTGCCAGGATTTCTTTCTCCAAAGATCAGTGGCCATGGGTTGCTGCCAGCTGCTGAACTTCCACTCTCGCCTCACATTGTGCAGCACAATTGCTCCATTTTCCCCTTGTTTATGCAAAGGATCCTACTCTTCCTCTTTGTTTTTATTCAGGAGAGTTTTTCTTGCTGTACACTCCTGAGGAGCAGTAGTCCTTGGTGATGGTGGCAGTGGAGGCTTTGTTATTGTAAAGCCGCGAATTGTGGGCATGCAGTGTAAAGCCATACATGAACCTAATATAAGTTAGCAGCCTCTCCAATGCAGTTAAGAGCTCAAATTGATTAAAATGCAACTAGCTCATAAAACTGTCTGTTTATTACCACAGATGTTTGTCAAAGACATAGAGCTGAAGAAAAGGTTTCTTTCCTTTTCTCTCCTCTCTTAGTCATCGTCATTCTTCCGCCCCTATTCGTTTCTGTTCTGTGCCAAACAGCCCCATTAGTTAGCTATGGGACAGGAATAAAATGTTATTGCCCTGCCACCTTATCTAATGACAACATTCTCTGCTGGGGTGGGGAGGGGCTTTTCACAAAACTTTTCCCTGCAGTCAGGGAGGCCTCTGAGCTTTTTTGTTAAGATCTCTCTTTTGTGGGAAGACCTTTTATTCAGTCTGTTACTTTAATCTGGCGATGCTCTGTCATCCCAACCCCACCTTTATAACACTCTTGTTTGGGGGGGAAGGGAAAGGCAGGAAAAGAGGTTGAATAATTAACTGGAAAAAATGGTTCTTATGTCATGCAAAAGACATCTGAGAGCTGCTGAACATCAAATGCAAGAAGGGAAGGTGAGGAACAGGACTGTTAATAGATGGATTTAAAAAAAAAGTGAGAAATACTCACACAAGGGATGAAATAATACTACCGAGACAAGCAGAATATTCTAGAGGCTTTTAAAAACATATATATCAGAAAGATGACTCCAGTAGCCAGCAGAGCTTTAAGATAGTGTGGGGCACCCAGATTGGTGACAGACGAAGGGGATACTGCTGATATTAATTATTTGCTGCGAGGCTCAAAAAAGCAGTTCAGTAACTGAGGGTAGAAGCAGAAATTCATTTCCCAGAGGAGGAAGAAAGAAGTAGCGAGTGATCTCAGGGTCACTCCAGGACAGGTGATAATGAAATTAGAGTTAATGAAGATTAGGAAGACACCAGGGCCAGATGAGCCTTCATCCCAAGATATGAAGATGATGCTGGTAATAAATGGTCCCTGTATATGAAGAGGAACCTTAAAGGTAGAGGGAAACCATGGCTGCATCTTATTTAACAGGAGCTCTGGGATAATAATAGTCATTAACCTTTCTCTTCTAAAGACTGAAGTTTTAACAACCACTGAGTACCTAATAGCCTCTGAGTACCTAGGATTACACTCACCCTGGTAATGCTGGTAGTGTACCTTCTCTGTCTCTGGAATAGCCTCCGGATTAAAGGGAATGTGTATAGCAGATAGATTACATACATTTTCCTTGCTGTTTGTGACAAATTTCTTTCTGGTGAAACCAAATCCTCAATCTCTACTAGAAACCAAACTATATATTCACATATATATAGTATATGTATTTATATTCTTCACTGCAGAAGCTGTACATGCTTGTGAATATAAACCACAGGAAGCAAGGTAAAAACAAGCAAAAGTGGAAATGTATTCCCCCTTGCAGAGACAATAAAGAAATGAGGTGACAGCTCTGACCCACTGCTGGCTTGTGCCAGGGTGATTTAGGAGGACACTGCCTCCAGTGGGTAGGGAGCCAGTGACCAAATATTACTGTGGTGCACTGATTTCTGTTGCCTTATGCAATTTTATATTCAATAAGGGTGTTGCCTGTGGCAGCTTTGGGGGTGTGCTGTCTCCTCTACTGCCTGTATAGTCCCCTGGGGATTGGTGTGTGGTTACTTAACGTCCAAGAAAAGACTTTGGGTCTGTGACCCTTGCTGAACAAAACTCCTGCTGATTCATATCCTATGTCTAGCAGAATACACAGGTTTTCATCATTTTTAAATGCTATGACAGGATGTTAGTGTTCTACCCGCCTCACCCATGTTTCACCAGCGTGATGCTTTTATGGGTCTGTTCTGGGCTGGTAGTTTTATCCTCAGCATCAGACTCATCCACTGCTCCTTTCTATTAATGACTATGTATTCTTTTTTTTGACCTGTTTTCATACATAAACTGTTTCTTACATCTTGCTTTTTTAACACTTGTATTTGTGGCAGATTTGATCACCTTCCTCCCTACTTCTGTTATCTGTTATATAAGGCAGATGTCTTCACCTGAGCTACAATAAGCTCATCCTCAGGCCATCCCTTGAATGCCTTTATACTATGAAAGTTTTGCAGGAAAAGGCCTTGATTTTTCGTTTTATTTTCTTTTTTTTTTTTTTTTTGGATTCAAGTAAATTGCTTCTCAATGAGAATGAAAACTTCATGCTTTTGAGCAAATTGTACTAAACCTCTCATATGAATCATCTTTTTATATGATGCTGCCTCAAAAACCTTCTTCTTGTCCAGGTAAATAATGCTCAATTTCCTTCCATTAATTCAGGGTGTTACTTCTGTGATGACTTCTCTCAGCTTTGTTGATCTTAACATTTCTTAAAGAAGATATGCCTATACCTTTGATTGGACTAAGCCCTGCTGAATATTGCATTACTCCAGCTCTGTGTGGTTGTTAAGGAAAACAAATTTACAGCTGTGAAGGGTTTTTTTAAATCACTAGTTCTGCATCTGAGTTTAGCAGTTTTTGATGTTCGTCTCGCTTTCCTTTGTTATCTCTCTAACCAAAATCAGTACATCAGGAAAACATAGTTGTCAGGATGCTATTCCTGGCTCTCTTTTCTTTGTCATCAGTTAAACCCTTCTGTGTAACATAAGCAAAGTTCAGGTGAATAATACTGGCCCCAGCAAATGGAAAGCAGGCAATGCAAGCTTAGGGTTACCAGACAGTCTTACATGATAGATCATCATTTTGGTTTGGCTTGTTGTTAATGGGTGAAGTTCTAGGTAGAAGAGAAAGAAACATCTGATAGGTTGCCCAGGGAAGTTGCGTATGCTCCATCGCTGGCAGTGTTCAAGGCCGGGTTGGACATAGCCTTGGGTGGCATGGTTTAGTGTGAGGTGTCCCTGCCCATAGCAGCGGGGTTGGAACTAGATGACCTTAAGTTCCTTTCCAACCCTAATTATTCTACGATTCTATAATTTTAGAAGTTAGCTTTATATGAAGGCTGCTACTTTCTGTTCATCAGCAGTCAGAATAATCAACAGTGGTTTATTTCCAGCTATGGCTGATTTTCAGATTTCTGTCTAAACTTGATTAAATCTGAATCACAGGTTACTTCCAAACTTTACACCATGTTCTTTTTAATGACAAAGTGAAAAAAATGTCATTGGGTCATTCAGAAGTTTTGAAGTGGAATAGTTTGCAAAGCTTAATCATGAATTAAAAACCAGGCAGTTTTGATCATTATTGCAATATTATCTTTGTTCATGCTTATTACCCTTATTCATGTTGAAAAACACTCAGTGTTGTAGAAGTCCTGCTTATTTTCAGCAGCCCTATACCAAAGAGGTAGCACACTTAATTTTGGAGGGAGAACTTACTACTGTAGGCTCTGATCTTTCTCTGGGAAATATTTTCTGGACCAACATATTTATGCCTGTGTATAATCTGAAATACAGAATATACATACCCAAATGTATGCATATGTGCGCCTAATACAAGCACATAAATCTATAAAACAGGTCTCCTGAAATCAGTGAGACTGTTCATGGATAAAAACATTGCACAGTGTATACAAAAGGAGCAGATTTCAGAACTTTTAAACCCAGTTCTAGAAATCTAATGAATGGATTAAAAATAGATGGGAAGAGGGTGATGAGGGCTTCCTTATCTTCTGTGAACTCACAACTCAGGGTCTCACAACACTGTGCGCTTGTACACCGTCTTGCACAATAGAGTTTTGTGGTTTTGTCTCAATCTTGGGCACAGTGGTAGTGAAAACTATTATCAGTGACCACACATACCAGTGAGACTGGTGGGGTCCATCCTTCCCACATGTGGACATCTGGCCACACAGACCATGCCCCTTTTAACAGGAACTGCAAAACATCCTTGTGGCCAAGACAGTAATTCCTTACGGAGGAAATTAATGTTGGGAGACTATTTAATGTATTTTAAGCTGCCTTTGAAAGCTATTTAGCAGGTGGAAACAAAGGAAGAGATTCAGCAGCATGTGACCAGCCAGGGCTCAATGGACCACAAAAACACTGGAATCAGACTATCAGAGACACTTCCAGATGTTGTCCAACAGCATCTATTTGACAGATTATGTGGAATAGAGGGGTCCAGATGTGAGCAAGCTACATCTGAGTTCTCAGAGAAAGAACCATGCCTATACATGATATAGATATTATATGGTCACTTGGCATAGTCCAGGAGTTCATTTTACATTCAGTGTTTAACCTCTTTTCCCCCCAAGGTACAAATGTCAATATTGGATTTTCTCTGGTTGAATGAATATGTCACAGAGCAGATTAACCACTGGCAGTGATAAAGGACTTTCACTTGCCAAAACTAAATTTCCCACAAACGGATCAGAACAGTCTGAGGTACAGAAAAGAAGGAAGACAGGAAATCTTGCCAGATTTAGTCATAATGGTTCATTAAACTGATTTTAAGTCTTCAGTGTATGTGCTTTATCTAGGAGCTCTTGCTTTCAGCTGGCAGGAAGTACAGGCTTGTGTGTCCTGGCGTGTCTCTATGCAAGTGCATGTACACTTGGGGACAAGGTGGCAGGGCAGTAGCTAATGAGACAGATAAAGCTAATTCTTATCACAGTGGAGTTCCTCAAAAGCCCACTACTCTCTTCAGTTATTCTTATGTTCACAGTGTAAGCTAAATTTCCCCTCTCACTCTCAGGTTAATGTTGCCTTACCACCATTTATTGTTGTGATTTGTTAACTGCAGAGCTGTGTGTGAGGTAGGTGGGCTGCAAGAGGCCATGGTGCCTGTGAGCTGAGGTGGGTGGGAGCTTTGTTTCTGGGGGCTCCTGGCTGCTGCTGGTCACACTCCTGGATGTCTGAGTGCCTTAGAAATTACAGCTCCTTCTCCCACCCCATAAACTTGAACAGAATCTCTTGTTCCTGCATAACAAATCTCTTCCCTTTTTTACATCTTAACATAGGTTGTATGGTGTGCTAAACACACTGGAGGGAAGGAATGCCGTCCAGAGGTACCTTGACATACTTGAGAGGTGGGCCAATGCCAACCTCAGGAAGTTCAACAAGGCCAAGTACAAGGTCCTGCACATGGGTTGGGGCAATCCAAAGCACAAACACAGGCTGGGCAGAGGCTGGACTGATAGCAGCCCTGAGGAGAAGGACTTTGGGGTGGTGGTTGACAAGAAACTCAACATGAGCCAGCTTCAGTGTGCGCTTGCAGCCCAGAAAGCCAATTGTATCCTGGGCTGCATCAAAAGGAGCACGACCACCAGGTGGAAGGAGGTGATTCTCCCCCTTTACTCTGCTCTCAAGAGTACTGTGTCCACCTCTGGGGACAGCAGTGTGTGAAGGACATGGAGCTGTTGGAGTTAGTCCAGAGAAGGCCACAAAGATACTTCAAGAGCTGGAGCACCTTTCCTATGAAGACAGGCTGAGAGAGACGGGCTTGTTCAGCCTGGAGAAGAGAAGGCTCCAGGGAGACCCTAGAGAAGCTCCCAGGAGCTAATGGGGACCTAGAGAGAGACTTTCTACAAAAGCATGTAGCTGTAGCACAAGAGGAAATAGCTTTACACTGAATGAGGGGAGATTTAGATTAAATATTAGGCTATTATTTACCATGAGGGCAGTGAGGCACTGGCACAGGCTGCCCAGAGAAGCTGTGGCTACTCCATCCCTGGCAGTGTTCAAGGCCAGATTGGATGGGGCTTGGAGCCACGTGGTCAAGTGGAAGATGTACCTGCCCATGGCAGAGGGTTGAGACTGGATGATCTTTAAGTTCCCTTCCAACCCAATGCATTCTATGGTCCTATGATTCTGCGATAGTTTGTTAAAGTTAGCTCAGCTCTTCTCAAATTTAGCTCTTACTGGAAAACTGACCTGCCCTTATTTATTCTTTCAACTTTTATACTCTCTGAAAAGCTCAATGACAATAACTTTTTATGTTCTTCTGGTTCACTGATTCTTTTTTCCCCTTTTTCAGAGGCCTCTATCATTTTTCCACTTCTGTGATTTTTAAATTTTACATGTTTATTGCCTTATTAATCATCATGAAAAGAGGATGGGAGGAGAGAAAGGGAAGAAAGAATAGGATACACTTGCATCTGTTATTAATATATAATGGATATAGTAATGTTGTCCCAATTGTTTGCCACCAAATGTTAGCATTCACAACAGTGACTTGCAAGGCAATGTGTTACTGAAGTGTGGTGAGTGCAAAATTCAAAGCACAGATCTGCTTTCTGTTTTCTTTGACTTTACATGACTGTTCATAGGGAGATAATTGCAAACACAGCCAGCTAGTAGGAAATAGAAAAGGATATACCAAAGAGCTGTGGGTCTGATTTTTCTGGGCTGCAGGAGTACACATGTAAGGTCAGAAGTGGCGTGGCTGGATGGCGAAAAGCACCAAAAAATACTGCATAGTTTTAAAATAGCAGTTTTATGTAACTTGAACTGAAGAGCTCAAAAGGTCAGCTGAGCCTTTTTTTGTGTTTAAAATGTAGGGACCTTCAGTAAAGTGGGATAAAGGTCAGTATTGAAAGAGACTGGTCAGTTGATCAAGGTGATGGAAATTACCTTTAATTTGAAGAAGATTCTCAGCCATTGGGGTTGTTACAGGTGTCAAAACAACAAAATGAGCATCAAAACTATGTTATGGCTAATTTTTAATGTTTTTAAAAACAAACTTTTGATACTTTTCAATGGTGAGGTTTCAAGAGCGATGGCTGAAACTGCAACTACATGTGTCCTGTTAGGCATATATAACATGCTTGACTTACTGCTTGTTCCATTTTACTGGGCTCTAAGGACTGTCATGACACAGATGCCTGTGGTGGGCCAGCTGGACAGGCAGGGGAGCAGGAGATGTGGAAATTGCACCAATTCTTATTGCAGCCAGAGCATGCTTTGGATGAAATTGTCTTAACTGAAAAACATGCGCTGATCTAAAATCAGTATGACACAAATAAAATGGATTATTTTGTCTATATTAATGGAATAAAAGTAACGGCATTATTGCTCTAAGTTAGGTAGTAGTTAGTATTAATTACTGGTATGTATATATTAGTATATAGATTGTAATGATATTTTTATTATAGTAACAAAAAAGAGTGAAACAGCTCGACACATCCACTAATTTCATGGGGGATCAGTATCTAATTGATCCTAAAAGGACCTAGTGTGGACATCCCTGCCACTGGAGGGACAGAAGATGATTAACAACATCAATTTCTGACTCTGCTGATCTGCCAGCAGCCCAGCACTCTTCTGCTGTGTACCAAGGAACACAGTGGGAAAGGTTGGAGCAACGTCCTTTCCATTTAGGTTGAGTTTTTCTATTGTGTTTTCATACTGCATTCCCTGTCTATGTGAGGTTGACAGCAAGCAGATAACTGTGGTACTAACAGATTGTTTGTGTGGTATCTGTTCCTCAAGACCAGTGATTTACAAAGTCTTACCAAAGGCTTGAAAATAGCATAATCAGGAAATACCACCCTGAAAGGCAGAAGCAGTGTTTTATTATGGAACGCAAATGCAAATGTAAATATAAAGGAGAGGGGGAGATGGCCAATAACTGGGGGCTGCTCCAGGGGAGAGGGCGGATGAGGACGAGGCATCCATCTCATGTATGGGAAGAAACTTAAATCAAGAGACACTGGCATAAACCTAGAAGCTGGCCCTTAAAGAGAAGCCAAGCTAACCTCCTCCATAAGACATGTCTAGTCTGATCGGCATGCTTTAGGATGTGGCAGGTCTCAGGTGCCCATGCCTTGGGCAAACACTTGAGCAAAGGGTTCTGTAGCCCCATACAGATACATGCACCTGGTTTCCTCCTCACAAGGGTGCAGGTGGTACTGGGGAGAGGATTGGTCTCAAGGGTCCAGCATGAAATGAGGCCGTTCTCTCTGACGTTGTCTAAATTAGCTGAAGTTTCATATTCAGAAAATATTCTGACATTTTGTTCTTTTGCAGCTGCTTACAGGTTCTCAATTGAATGTCTGACCCTGACTTAACAGTACAGGAGGGAGCTTTCCTCCCTCTAGATTTTATCCATCAGGTTGCTTTGCAATGAACGTGTCTGGTGTGGCCTGTTGCTGAAAACTGAGGTATCCTTTGGGGGAAGGAACTTGCATAAAAGTCAGCTGTAGTGCCTGTCACCTGGCACAAGCTGTACACATCTCAAAAGCAGGGATGTGCTCTCTGCCAGCCTGCCCACCATGCCCAAATAGTGCCAGAGAACCACTCTTTGCAGGTGGGAAGCAACACTTCTTCAGCAGCACCTTGGGTTTAAGGGCTGGATTGTGACTTTGAGAATTTCTTGGGCTTCTTGAATCAGGCCAAGCTTAAAGGAGTAATGGGAAGGGTTTTGTTCTGGCAAGCAGCAGCTGCTGGTGAGGCAAGTAGGATGGTCAGAAAGCAACAGGGCAAGAAGTTCTGGAGTGGCCATGAGGTGAATGAGTCCATGCTCATCATGAGCAAGGGGAAGCTGTCATTGCTGCTGGTGGCACCAGCAGACCTTGTCTGGTGGCACATCCCTCTCCCGTACAGATGGCACTGAGAGCACCGGCGGGCTTTCCTTGTGGGCAGATCACTATACTGCAGTAACCACAAGCAATTAAGTGGCAGCTTGACTGGCCACCTCTCCTTGCAGGAAGTGCTGAGGGCCTCCATTTTTACTCAAAATGACCCCGAGGTGTGCAGCGCAGGTGTCTCTGCAAGAAACGATGATGTGCAGACAGTGAACAGTTTAGGACATTGGTTACAGTCCAAATGTGGAGCCTTTCTCCTCTTATTTCCACAGGCCCATTTGCCTCTTGCAAGCCATATCTGGCCTCCTGCATGGCTCCTCCACAATATGTGTGCAAAGGGTTTGGTCAAGGTCCTACACAACCTGAGCACTGTTCATTTGAGGAGCTGCCACTTCTGGGTGCATTGGGAGGTTTGCTGTTCTTGGTCTGCAAGGAGAACCCTTCCTTCTCCCACTGCCATCAGCTCTACTTCTCCTTCAGCACTCAACTTTGCATGCAAAAAGTTTATACTGATAACTTAAAAAGAAAACATCAGTGATTGGAGTCAGAGCAATAAAAGTGAAGTGCATGGCTGCTGCCAGGCTTCTTTCTCACTCCTTGGTGTTCTGGCTCCAGCATTCAAGCAATAGATTTAAATATAAAACAGATCATTAACGGCTGGCTCAACATCTGCTAATATTATTTTCCTTGCATTGTCTGTGCGTCTTTGTTTATCTCAGTGTGTTACTTTGTTTTTCCCCTTTTATAATAAGGATCATTCCTTTATTTTAAAGCGTCGCATCAATTTTCAATTGCTTGGGCTCTTGGAGCCTCCCACGCTTTGCCCACATGTTTGCACCGCACCAAGAGGTGGAGAAACAAAGCAAATGCGAAGCGTGGGATGATTGTTTCTTCAAAAAAACCAGTAATTAAGAATCTGTTAGAAAAATAACAACTGAGTTTAATAAGAGCTTAACTTAGCTGCGTGAGCTGGACAGAGAGAGACTCCTGGGCTGTTTCATAGAAACCAAGCAGCTTGACTCTTCAGGAGTCTTTCAAGTGACATTGAAGTGGATTCATGAAACTTCAGTAAGAGGCATTGTTCTTGTTTCTATTGGAGTTCTTGTTCTTTTTTCTTTTGAAGAAATTATAATAACTAGCATTGTAATGAAAATTCAAATGCAAGAAGTTGAAACTTTGGCATAAAATGTACCCTTATACTAAGATAGCTGATTTATATCAACAAAATCCTGCGCAATTCTCAGTTAAGCCCCAAAGCCTGTTATTATACATATCTCTCTACCTCCATACCATGGTGCAGATGATACAATATGCAAAATCACCAGCTGTTCAGATATTCATGGAGTACTTAAGCTAAGTGAATTGAGGCTGTAGTGTACTTTTTTACCTTGAAATTCATCCATATTTCTTTTGTCCCCACTCTCCAAACTTCATACCTCTCCAAGTTCATTACATTTATCCTGATAAAAAAGAACTAAAGAGAGAAATTAGATCTGTAAATACCTACTGAACATAACTTTCTGTGAAGCAGATGGACTTATAATATGGTATCATACGAGTAGAGCTGTCTTCTGCTTAGAGCTGTTCAAGAGGATCTCACTCCTTATATGCCAAAGACAAGAGTGTCTTTCAAATAGTCTTCCTTTTCTGTTTTCCAAGCAGAAGCAGAAAGCCCCTTTCATATTCCTAGACCTCAAGAGGTCTTTCGCTGCATGAGAGGGTTTCTTGTTGTCCAGAGGAGTCGTCACCCCTGAAAAAGCACAGATTCTCCACCACTTATAAGACACTTGCAGTTCAGAAATTCCAGGTTCAGTTCTTCATTGCTGGTCCCAGGCTGGGAAGCAGTACAGCTCTTTGTGCCTCTTACCTGAGCCTGTGGTAGCAGTCTTGAGGTGCTAGCATGTTTGGAGGCAAGCGTCAGAAGATGACTGTAAAAGTGTGGCCAAATACCCTTGTTGTAACCTCTGTTTCTTCAAAGGTCTCCTTTGCCTGTTTTCATCTTCAGTGCTTGCTGCAATATTGCTGGGACTGGTACCAATCTGCCCTAGAAGTTTGTAGAACCCCAAACAGCGGGTCTTAACAAAATCATCTCCACCAGTTTAATGCAAGCACAGTCTGTTCCATGTCACCCAGAGAGCTCTGAACAGTCCTTCTTTATAGTATGTGTTGCTAGCTGCCACTGTCTTTTAGGGGCTTTAAATTTGCAATATAGGTGAAAGGTGACAGTAGTATGTTACTAGGGACTCCATAAGTAAAAGTCAAACCAAAACAAATTAGTCCTGCCTCAGCATGACTGTTTCCTTCCTGCTACCTCTGTTGTGCTGAGGTTTGACTTGGGAATGACACATTTACAAAAGGCTTGATCAATAAAATGTTGTCCCAAGTTTTATAACAGTTGGTAGCCAGTTCATGTCAGAGAGAAGTGCAAGTTGTATTATCCAGTCTCAGGATGGTTGGGCTGGAGGAGAAATGAAGTACTTGCAAAATCCATCCCTGGAGTGACAAAATTTGGAACAATCTCTGGTACTCACTCACCCTTTGGCTTAAAGAGGTATTGCAAGACCCTCCTTGGTGGTAACTGAAATATTATCTCATTGCAGTGAAATGCTAAGACAGATAGTAGTTACAGTAGCTCAATAATGATAACTCAGTAGTCCAAAAATTTCCTTTGGGTGTCTCACATGAAACACTTCAAAAGCTGAGGCACGTCAATCTCAGTATGGAGCAATAATTTGAAATTCCGCAGAACCAGATGCTGGCTTCCCACTGAATTCATTGTAAATCACATGCATTTGTACTGTCTAAGTCTGGGCAAACAGCTCTCACCAGAGGAAACAAGTTATGCTCAAGTCTGCATAAACAAACCCACACACTGAGTTTATTGCACAAGGCAAAAGTCCACTCCTTAACATAGGTGTGGAGATCAGACTGTCAACTTCCCTACATGGAGGCAAGCAGAGGCAATGTTTCATTTCTATGGAAAGCCAGGATATCTTCACAATGGTCCTTCAACCATCATCCATCTGGTTGGTTTTTGGCCAGGATCACTGTTTTCCTGCAAGCAACTTACAGAGTGGCTGGAATGCATTTGAACAGTGCTTGGAAGTGGAAGATAAAGTTCATCCCTCCATAAAGAAAGTGTTGGAGAAGGATTGTCAGAAATCAAGTGGACCTCAAGCTGATGGAGCCCATCACTGACATTTGCAACCCCAATGAAACAGCAGCAGAAGCTGAGGTTTCCCATCCACTCCAGGGTTGGCAGCTGCTTCACTGCATGACAAAACCAAAAGCATAACACCATTTTGCTTCTGTGTTTTTTCAATGCTTCTGTCACGTTTTAAATAAACTTTTGACTTCTGTCCAAATCCAGTTAACTGGGAGGAAAACTCAAACTATCTTGCAAACACATGGAAATAGGTGATAAATACAGTCTGCCTGATATTGTACAGTAATTGAGCTTGCATAAATCATAACTTTTCAATCTTTTATTAAACTAATGAGATTGAGTTTTGGAATGCAAAGGTGGCTAATGGCAATTTAGTTATGGTGAAGATCATCATCCACACCAAATTTGTTCTGGCTCATCACAGCCCAGCTTCTCACGTGTTAGTTGTTGATAATTTTTCAGCATCCAGCTTGGAATACTACCTGAACTTCTGAAAAATATAATCTGCTTCCAAAACATGTGAAAGGCTTCAATGTACAAATAATGGAGAGCTCCTGGATAAAGAGTTTCAAAGGCCCTAATTCTTTCCACTGCTGTGAATTGTGGTTGTATGTCCCAGACTTCTATTGTCCATGCATCTCCCTGAGTGAGCTTGCATGAAGCAGGTGCCTGCCTGTCAAGCTTTCCTGGCTTTTTGTGAAAGCATCTTCTGTCATTGTAACAAAGGATTTTAGAGAAAGTTACTGATGTATGAAAAGAAACTTCATTATTTTGCTACCAGCCAGGTAGATGGAGAAGTTTAAGTCTAAAACACCACGGAGCTTTCCTGAGAGTTTGAGCCTAGTATATCTACAACTATTTTTTGCAGGGAGGCAGACACTTGCTCTGTGCTCTGACTGTTCTCATGCACACTTTTTCTCATCTGGGCAGATTCTCTGGGGTTTGGCATCACATTGGCGTAGCCACATGTTTCCTGACTGGCTTGGAGTATGGTCAGATTAAGCTTGAATCTGCCTGCAAAATGCTGTGTAGACATAGCCTTTGATGTGCTCCTGAGCCAGATGTAGCACTTTCCAGCATAAGGAATGTGGAATAACAAGTTTTATGACATCTGGCATTGCAAATGTTGCCCCAGATTGAGCATTGGTTCCTATCCAAAATTATAATCTCTCTTTGTGGGATGCACTTACTTAGGTTCTGTATCTTCAGTGCTCAAGTGTTTTTCTCACAGCTTGCATTTGCCTGAGTAAAATAGATGGGGCCTTGCATGTGTATCCATGCAAATGGTTAATTTGCAGGTGAAAATTGACTGTTCCTAATAGCTGAAAATAATTAGAAAAATGAAGAATCACAGAGAAGTTGATATCCTTCTGTAAAAGGTCTTGCAAATAAAACAAAGGAAAGAAGTGGCAGTTTATGTACCAGGGCTGTTTATTGTCCCCAAGTTGAGGAATGTTTTCTTGACTGAACGCTGTCTCTGCCAAATGACTCATGAAGAGCATTGTTCTGGTATAAGTTAAGGTCAAGGAAAATCGGTCTTGTTATAGGCATTCTCATCTGACATGGACTGTTTCTGTAGAGTGATTGGACTTCGTGCTTTACAATGAAACACGTATGCCACCACCCAGAAGTTAATGCAGGCTAGGGAAGAAGCAAGGTAATAATATAGCTGTGAAAACTTTTGGGAAAGAAGCTGAGCAGGGAGAATCTGTATGTGATGTCTATGGGACTTGTGAACACTTAGCAGCTGCAAAAAGCCAGACCACTGATGGTGGTGCTTAATATGCTGACTTAGATGCTAAGTTACAGGTACAAAACCATGGAAGCTTTGGGGGGGATCTGGCTGGCTGTCCATGTTTTTCCTCTTTGAATGTACGGCAGGAGACATCTAAGCCCACACTCATTATACTGTAAGACTGCCTGGAGGGAGAAGCTGTATCATGCAAAGGTTGCTGATGCCCCTCCAGTGTAACTTCTCAGTTCTTAGACAATTGTGTATCAGTTCATTTACTTTCAGTAAGATGTAGAGTGGCATGGAGCTGACATGAAAATCACATGAAGCCAGTCAGGATAAGTTAGTCTTGCCATCTTGAATATCCCTAAGAAGCTGTGATCATCCTGATATAGAAACATCCTTGCAGGCATTGCTGAGCTAGGTACCCAGGAAAATCCTGAGAATAGATTAGATATAGTATCTTGTCCTAAAAATGCTGTGTCATGTGCGTGCTGATACCTCTTATCTTGCTGATAAAGTGAGCAAGCACAAAGGATACCCTGCTGCCCCTCCCAAACTCAACAGCTGCTACTTGGAAGAGGCTTTTTTTCCTCACTAATTGGTATTAGATGATGAGGATGCCACAGGCTTTTGAAATACTGGAAGCCAGCACTGATCACGCTTACAGATAGCTGAACAATACAGTGCAATGTAAACTAGGCAAACAAATCCATCTGGGTTGCCAGAGAAGGCAGAGAAAAGCTCTAATCTTCTAGAAGCAGCTGTTGGCCAAGCTGACATTGAAAGGCATTATTTTTAAAATGAAAGCTTCTGTGCGGGTGATGAAAGCTGCTGGATTTCTTGCTGTGGACTGGAAGCACTTGTCAGTAGCTCAGGCAGAGATCAAAATCGATGAGTGCTGCAGAGCAAGAGTAACAAGCAGGACCCTCTTCAGTGGGTAATGGGTTCCTGTACACTCTGGGAATACCTCCTTACTGGGGCAGGGTGGGAGCAGTGCTTAGCCAAGGCAGGACAGCTGATGGTGGACCTGAGCTGGCTGAGAGCTGGCCTGCAGTATGCACCCTACCTCGAATGCTCACCACACTGTATAAGGTAGGAGGCAGGTATCCAGCTCTGATTCCTCTTGGAGAAGTCCCAAAGCATGGGGAAGCTTATGATCAGATATTAGCCCATGCAGAATTCTAGCATGGACCTTGTCAGGACAGTTAATTGAGCAAAACCTTCCTCAGGTAGCTACAGCCTCTGACAACAAACAAGTAATGTCAGGAGTCTGGATGTGCTGCTGATGTAAACGAAGTCAATGCAGATTTGTTCCAGAGCAAGTGAGTCAAACCTGGGGTTTTTGCCAATATAATGTTACAAAGTCAGAGGAAAAATTCCCCAAACCCTAAAATTACACAGTCATACTGGCAAGTGTCTTTAGAAGCCTAATCTGAGTGCCTGAAAAGTTCAGTAAAAAAAAAAAAAAACAACAACCCAAAACCAAACAAAAACAAAAAAGACAGAGAATAATTTCATTTATGAGGATAATGTTAGCATCAATAAGCATGTGGGTTTTCATCCAATGTGAAAGGATGCATTCAAATTTGGAAAAGCAAAGGAGAAGAGATCTTTCATGTGTACAGTGCTCTCACAAGCCTAGCAGTAAGTTACCAATAGCAATAGCAGCCGGTAAAACAGTTGTAATTTGTATTCCTTGGTTTTAGCAGTCTGTGATGCCTGAGGGAAGCTACAAAGATCCATATTTCTATTTATTGCACTGTGACTGTCAGAAAAATAAAACCCACCCCTACCTGGATAAGGAGCACTATTACCCATGCTGTAGACAGGGACACTAGACTACAGAGGAGCTTGGTCAGAGCTGTGGAGTCATGGCAAGGCTGTTAGACATTAGCAGAGGCAGGGCCAGGATCCAGGTCTTCTTTGCAGAGAAGAGATGTGGCACTGAAAGATGCTGCACTGGAGTCTGTTGTGAGCAGCTAGCAGTTCCCTTTGAACATGGCAACTGATGAAGTAGTTAACTTGACTTCAGCCTCCTAGGCTTGGAAACTGGAAGGAGAAGAGTAATACCGTGGATTAGTGTGAAGCTCCCTCTCTGAAAGCAAGCTGTCCTTTGGGCATTTGGGCTAGTGGTTTGCCTGTTGGAGCAAATAAGGGAGCAGAGGAGCAAGCAAAATGATTCATTACCCTCCTTGCCAGAAAGTTGAAAGAATGTGACAGGGAGATTTATTTATCTGTAAAACCATATAGATCATAGTGTCTAAATACATTTTGTTTTCCTGTTAAACTCCATTTGTAAGAAAACTAATAAAATCTACTAAGAACAAGGATGGTAATTTAGCACTCGGAGAGAGAGAGAGAGGAGCTGTATATGAGGATTGCCTATGCTGTTCTAACATCTTCAAGTCATGCCTGAAGTACAGATACTTCTGATGAGCTATGAGCCTGCACAGGAGGGTTTTTTTCTATCACTTTTTTCTTCTAGACAACATCTACTGCCTGTCTTCTGAGGTTTTTCATGCAAAGTTGTTGCCAGCCAGATTTACAGAGAGAATTTAAAAGGCTCAGTAGGCAATGTAATGTTCTGAGAGATAAAAAACAAACCATCCCAGTTTCAGTCATAGGTTACTTTATAGAAGAGGTCTCTCCTCAGTTTGCACTGGTCTGTGGTGACTTCCATCACAATCTTGTCTATTAAATATGAGATGTCACATTTTTAGAACTGTGTCCATCAACAGCCATGCATAGGTTTAATGAGTCAGGCATCTGCCTGACCAGTCAATACACTGCACTTTCAGGTCCACCTAAACATGGTGCCAAAACTTCTAACAGCTTTGCTCATTTTTATTTGCTTTTGTCTCTTAATTTTTCCACAAAATTTTTGAAAAAGAGAAATGGTGCATTTTTAAACGAGCATTTCAAAAATTCAATAATTCAATATTCTTATTTAAAGTAAATGGTGAAAAATAAGGAGAAAAACACCAAATTAAAACCAAAACCAGAAATACAGTTTAGTGGAATGACTCTATGTCCAGACTTGAGATTTATATCGTTATATTTTGGTGTCCCTGTGATTAGCCTTTATCTTAATAGTTCCTGCCCACTGCTGTTATGAGGTCATGTTGTATGTGGTTAAACAGCTGCTGTACTCTGACCAGAGGTGGAAGCATTTCCATGATGGTCTGAAAAGAACTAGTGTACAGTATTTGTAGAGCTCTTTGGGGATCTTCCTGGATGAAAGGCACTATTATACGGGTAAGATCATTATCATTATCATGAAAAACCTTCTCAAGGAAGCAATTCCACCTTCTGCTACTGACACCTCATTTCTCTGTTGTCTCAGGAGCCTCTTTTGTATCTCCTAGGAGTGTCAGTTCACATCTTAATCTCTTTGTATGTAATCTCATTACAGATAATCCCATTTACTGGAGATGTCAGTACTTCTCCTCCATGTGAGGAAGGATTTCCACATGGCTCATTTTGTAACTGATCCCAGTTACATCCACTGTACAAAACGGACTGACTGTAGCTGGAATCAACATTAGGTTAGGTTTGTCATCGGCAGGGAAATTCAAGGAAGAAAGGAAGATAGAGAAAAAAAGAGAAGGAGAGAAAGAGAGAGGGCAGAAGAAAGAGGAAAGAAAGAGGGAAAGAGAGAAAGAGAAAAAGGAAGAAAGAAAGAGGGAAAGAAAGGAAGAAAGAAAGGAAGAAAGAAAGAAAGAGAAAAAAGAGAAAGAAAGAAAAAAAAAGAGAAAGAAAGAAAGAGAAAGAAAAGAAAGAAAAAGAAAGAAAAAAAAAAATTTTTCTGCTAGCGATATCTAACTTTTTTTTTTTCTCATTATTTATATAAGAAAGGAATTTTCCCTTAAAAAAATCAAAATTTATAAAAAGTTAATAAAAAAAGAAGTTTGGAAATTATTTTCACAGCCACACACCTTCAGTCGAGACTGCATGGTAGAGGCAGATGCACTGTGAGTTTTCCTCACTTTGATCTCTTGCCTTTTAGTAACTCTTGTCAATTAGGAAGGATATAGTCTACTCTCAATTCATTAAGTGCACCACAATTGTCAGTTAGTGACAGGCTCAGGGGAGGCCAGGACAAAGTAAACACGGAAGATAAATCATACAAGAATAGCACACTTTTGAGAAAAATGGGGCTCTCTTCATATAATATGCTTATCCTTAAAATCTTGAGTAAGCTCCTATTGTTGATAAAAGTCCAAACCCTCATATTCTTAAAGGGAAGAGTGGAGAAAAAAAGCAGTCACTCTCCTTTGACGGTTTGAAAAAAGAAAAGATGTTTGTACCACTCACTGACTGGCTAATGAATAATCAGATTTCACAGCTTGAGTGCTGGGGTGGTAATTTGGTTGCACGCCATGCTCCAAATCCATGGAATAGTGCTTCATTAATGTGAAGACCTGTATAATCAAACAATTAGCAGTCTCTCTGCTGCTAAAGCAGCTTTTCATCAGCATATATACTTCGTTGTAAGATGAGTCTCAAATTACCGGATCTGACAGCAACTAGTCTTTTGCTAAATCACAGCACTAGAAAGTAGGGTGGACAGAGCATTCATTTTTTAACCCATTTTTACATCTGCGAGACATTCATCCTATCCATGCCACACGATATATATAACTACCATTCGGAAGGTGAGGTCACTATAGATGAACGGAAATTTCATTTAAATAAGTATATCACAGATAAGATTTTTTTAACAGGATGTTCAAGTGTCATAAATTAGCAGTGATATGTTGATACTTCTCACCTCACCTACTTCTCACGTCACTTATCTCCCAGGAAGGAGGAAGAGACTTCTACCCATATTCCACTACCCAAATGTCACCCTCTTCCCTTCCTTGTACAGGGTTTAACCATAGAGGCAGAAGGAAGCACCACAAGTCTTGATTCTTTTTCTATGCTTTAACACTGGATTCTGCTGAGCTCAAGGGAAACTGCCGTCTGCTCTCCAGTTCATTTGAAAACAGCACAGCTAGGGGAGAGGAGGTGGGAAAAGTGAAAATGAGTCCAGACTGCAACATTAATGTTCACATATGGGTATGAGTCTCACACTTTTTTCAAGCTCAGAAACCCCTGGTGCATAGGGTATCTTATGCCTCTTATGTCCATGGCAGCTTGGAATGTGATTGGCACCTTCCAGGGGAAAAAAGCATTGATAAAGGCCTGAGCAATTGCTCATGCACCTGCTGCCTCCAGACTGGTGGGCAACAGAGATGTTCATTGGGAAGTTGGGACAATGCATAGGACCAGAGTAAACAAAGCTTATGGAAAGATAGTATTTTGTGTACAAATGGGTTTGTAGAGCATTCTCATGCTCTAATTACAGATGTTTCCCCTCATATTCACAAATTAGGCTTAGTGTTATTTATTTGTGTACATGCTACATGGTGGGGCTTTTTCCCTTTAGTATTGCATTCATTTTTCAAGAATCAGATGAATGTCAGTGGATTTGTTTTATGCATGGCCCAGCAGGTGCTAGTTGCTGGGTGTACTGGAAGCATCTAGCAAGTATTTGTGATGTTGGCATAAATATTGCACCAGAACCTTAGCTTGTGTGAGATGGTGCAATGAAGTCCATTTGTGCTAGCTGAGATATTGACCCATTACATTTATGACCTAATTCAGCAATAGCTATTCTGAGGTAGAACAGTGCTGTAGTTTTTTTCATGGCTGCAGTGTTTTTCACTTCTTTCCCATTTGCAGAAAAAAAGAAAAATAAAAATACATATTTTACATGTTATGGGTGCCGTTCATGTTGTGGGATCCAAATCTCTGAAGGGCTACTCGTAGTAGATGAAAGGCTTGGTAACTCAAAGTACCTGTCAGTCTGCCCTACCCAAACAGGTGTTTTCTACATATCAGATGTAGAAGTGATGGTGAATTCAGGTTCACCCTAGAGGAGGTTTTCCCCAAGAGCAATACTAAAACCTGACCATTTCAGAGAAGAGGAGAGGTGTCCTGCTTCCAATATCTGTGTCAGTCTTATACCAACTTGAGAAGACTGCGCTTCAGAAATCATCCTATTCAATCAGAAACAGAGAGATGGAAACTGAAGCAGGACAAAATATCCCTCAAGCTGAAGACCCAGTTTTCAGCAAGAGCTATGCGGTACCAATGCATAATCACCTTTAATACATCTGGACTGCACTAGCATTTCCACCTAAGCTGTGATCTCCTTTCATAGAATCATAGAATAGTTAGGGTTGGAAAGGACCTTAAGATCATTCAGTTCCAACCCCCCTGCCATGGGCAGG
>JASSUY010056137.1:0-37634 GCA_032466535.1 Forpus xanthops
GCCCCTTGCCATTGGCAGGGACACCTTCCGCTAGAGCAGATTGCTCCAAGGCCCATCCAGCCTGGCCTTGATCACTGCCAGGGATGGAGATACAAGTTCCTGGGGTGCAAGCTGAAAAATAGAAGAGCGAAGCTGCGGTGGGAAACCAAACATGATGGTATTTGGGGATGTCGTTTCAAGGGCATGTGGAGTAATTTTCTGTTCTCCTTGGTGAATGTCCAGTTGGAGGCAGTGACCTTCAGAAGTGATCTGTATTAGCAAACAGTGACCTAGAGGATGGTAATGAGAGTGATCAGAGGTGTAGAATGTGACATGGGAAGTAAAGTTGAAAGAGTTTGGTCCGCTTGGTCAAGAGAAGATAAAATTATATGGAGACATATTCCTTATCCTGCAAGGAAGAGTAGTTTAGAGGAAAAGTGCCTTCTTGATGTCCATGGTGGGTTTAAGCAGCAGCAAGGTAAACTTCATACTGCAACAGGAGAAAACAAGTGAAAACCACCAGTACAACATTCTAGTGGAATATTGGAGCCCACAAATGGTTCCCTAGGAAAATCCCATAATTCTCTTTGGAAGAAGCTAAGAGCGGATCAGAGAAACATCTCTTCAGGGTTTGCTGTTTGATCCTGCTTTGAGAAAGGGGGTTGGAGCAGATGATTCCTCAGAGTTCACCAGCTTGCTGTGATATTAATGCTTTTCTGGAATACATGTTTTCAACCAGCTCAGTTGCATGTCTTTGGCCACCTTAATGAGGGCTCTTGTGATTCCTTTGCTCAGGCCTTCTCCGAGTACCAGATCCAGCAGATGACAGCGAACTTTGTGGATCAGTTCGGCTTCAACGATGAGGAGTTTGCAGACCAGGATGATAATATCAAGTACGTTTAGAAATCTTCAGAAGGTTTATATTGAGCATTTAAACCTCTTTGCCTCTAATCTTGCTGCTTCTGCTTCAGGTTTGAAAAGGAACCTCACTCTCTACCTCCTTTGGTTTGAAACAGACTTGATTAATGGCTTGGAGAACATCTGATGGTTTTCTCTTTATAGGAGTCCACTCTTTATGGCCAAAGCCACCTGTAGAACCGGGGAAAAGCACTCGTTTATTTTGTAGAGAAACCTTTTAAATAAAACATGAAACTATTACCCAGCCCTATTCTAGAATAAATGTAACTGCACAGAAAGGAAAGCATTAGAACAGAGTCCAGGCAGTTCTACAGATATTCCCCAGTGGCATTAAGGCCTTACTGAAATTAGGAGGAGGAAGAATAATGTTTTCATGAAGTCCACAGGAAAAATTAGCTATTTGCTCTTACGGAAAAAGAGATGTAAATAAGGCAGGAGCAAGTAACAGTTCAAAGATGGCATATAGAGGTGGATTTAATGTTACATGACTTGCTGAACCCAGTGTTTGGAATTTGTGCTGCTTTTAGAGAAGAACTAATGAAATTAATTAATGAAAACTGCAGCTCATCTCACCTCAAAAACTGTACTTAAGGGAGTTACCGGCCCTGAGTTATCCTATTTGTCCATAATGGTTCAGGGACTGGAACCGTTTAGTCCATAGTGACTGTCAGGAGAGTGGTTCTGGAGGACACACAGCGTGTTCCCTTTTTTCTCAGCTTTGCCTGTTAACTGTCACCTCGTGGCAATTTTTCTCTCAGTCAGAGGAACTATTTGTCATTGGGGCGTCAAGTCAAAACCTGCTGACACCATTCTGGAGCCAGCACTGGCCAGTAAATGCTGAGGCTGCTCTGCAAAGGGCCACAAGATCCCGGTGCCCCGGAATCTGGGCAGGAGCTGGAACCTCTTTGCCCAGCAAGCTCTGGGCATGGCTCCAACTGCTTGGCTGCTCCAGATGTGATTTATTGTGGATTCTTTTGCTGGTTCTGTTCAGACCCTATATTTAGCATCTTCTGGGTGCCATGAAATACCTTAAATGCAATGACAATGTGGAAACAACTTGGCTGCTGCAGGACTGCTTTCAAGCATGAATCAAATTAGAGTCATGGATCTTCAGAGCCCCAGGAACTCACTTAAGGTGTTTGCCAAGTAGTTGGCAACTGTATTCTATCATGGAGAAAGGTTTTGGAGTCCAGCTTTCCTGTCTGGGCTTTTAGTGAGCCCTGTGGATGTCAGAACTTTCATAAGGCCAGAAAGATCAAGACTAGAATTAGAGTTCGTTTGAACTTGGATTAAATACTTAATTCTACACATGTTAAAAAGTAAAATACACTGTTCACTTCTGTCAGGTAACAGCAAATATTGAACTTGTGTGTAGAGGGGAAGAATTATGTGAGGAGCTGAAAGCATCTTATGTCCTTATAAAATGGAGAATCTCATTAACATTTGTAACTGGGATATTCTCTCTGTATTTTTGATTAGAGGAAGAGACAATACTACAGAACAGTCCTGGTATTGAACGTGCTTCTGTTTGTTTTCTGCTGTTGAAAACTGCTGCAGATATAAATTTGAGTATTTTAAGAAGCATTAATCATGTTTCAGTGTCCTGGGGTTTTGTATGACAGTATTTTTGCTAGCAAACAGTCTTCTTTGGAAGAAAATGATACTGCCTGAACTTACAGCTCCGTTGATACAGTGAAGAAGTGCTGTAGGGACCCCAGCTGTGCTCTGAGGCTGGAGTTTTTTTGGCCTGCAGCACCCTCTGCTGTTCTTGCGGTAGAATCATAGTGTCAGCCTGTTTTGGGTTGGAAGGGACCTTAAAGCTCTTCCAGTTCCAAGCCCCTGCCATGAGCAGGGACTCCTTCCACTAGAGCAGGTTGCACTGTTGCATGTAACACAGAAGTAAACATTCAGGGAGCAAATGTGGGGGCATTGAGCAGTCATAGAAAGCATCTCTGTTTTCTTGCTGAGCGTGCAGAAGTGCTTTGTCACTCCATGCGATCACTGACACTTCATTCTTTTCTTTTCGCAGTGCCCCCTTTGACAGGATTGCAGAGATAAACTTCAACATCGATGCAGATGATGACAGTGTGAGTCATTTGAAAGAAGTAAGATTTGGTACATTATTTTGGGTTGGAAGGGAGCTTAAAGCTCCTCCTGTTCCAACCCCCTGCTATGGGCAGGGACATCTTCCACTGCAGTAGGTTGCTCAGAGCTGCTCCAGCCCTCACAGCATGTCTGTGGCCTCCTCTGGACTTTGTCCAACAACTCCACGTCCCTCTTGTGCTGTTGCCCCAGAGCTGGATCAGAACTGCCGGGGGGGGTCTCCCCAGAGCACAGCAGAGGGGCAGAATCCCCTCCCTCAACTGCTGTTAACACTTTGGGGGCTCAGCCCAGCATACAGTGGGTTTCTGGGCTCAACACACACTGAGGGTGGGTCATGGGGAGGTTCTCTTCACCCAACACCCCAAGTCCTTCTCCTTAGGCTGCTTCATCCAGTCTCCTCCAGTCTGTGTCTGTGCTCGGCTTTATCCTGTCTCATGTGTAGGACCTTGCCCTTGGCCTTGTTGAACTCCATGAAGTTCACATGGTCCCATCTTTGCAGCCTGTCCAGGTGGACAGCTTTGCTCAGAAGCTTCCTGCCATTCTATCAAGGAGAATGCAGTCATTGAAACACATTGCACTGAGAATTAGTCCAGTTGGCTCCATTTACATCTGTGGCATCACTTCATTTTCCAAGTTCCAAGCTTATCAGTCTACAGATGTGTTCTTATGGGAATTGTTTCCAGTCCTCTTCTACCGTGACTGCCACTGTGAGGATCCAGTGGAGTCATGTCACAGACCAGCAGCTTGCAGAAGCTCCTGCACCTTTGGGAGTAGCGTGGGCTGAGATACTGTGGTGGTTCTTTTTGGGTCTCTCATGGGCTTGCTGCTCCTGGGCATACTGAGCTATTAGTACTTTTCCACATCTGAACATTGCTTGTTGCACAACTGGAGATGTAAAATGAAATAAATACAAATACCTTCATGGTATCAGTTGTGTCCAAATGCTGCTCCATTAGCTGCTTCATCACTGAGGGTTTCTGTCTCCTAAGAATGAACAGGTTTTGATTTTGGTTTTAATACTCTTTCAGCCCAATGCTTCCCTTTTTGAAGCCTGCTGCAATGAGAGGATCCAACAATTTGATGACAACGAGGAGGAAGAAGATATATGGGAAGAGAAGGAGATAACCTATGCAACCCAAGTGAAATCAAGAACACGGTAAGGTGAAAACCAAGATCAGTCCCGTCCCCCCGTCCCCCCCATGCTATGGAACTACAGTTTGGTTCAGTGCATACTGAATTGTTTGTTATTTATGTGCTGAGAGGCCTTTTTCTGACATAGCCAGAACACTTTCCATGTCACTGCTTCAGGAAGGGGTGGTTTGTCTTGAACATGAAACAAAGATTCAATTTAAGGCAGTGTGCTAATGACAGAAACACCAGGTTACTGAGTCTGTTATCAGAAATACTTAAAAAGAACTCTTAGTTTGAAATACTTAAAACTTACTCCTATATGGAGGAGATTGGAAAAATGGTAAAGCTGAGCGTAGTTGAGGCAATGTTCTTTTCCAAAATGTTAAAACAAGGAATGTTTTGCATGAGAATGAGAGGTCTCCTGTGGTGCATCTCTGCCATTGCAAAGAATTTACAGTCTTTCTTCCCTTTGATATAATCACTTATTAAATAAAGTTAAGTCTGAAAAGACAGTCAAATGAGATGGGAAAATGGCCAAGACTTTAACATCTTACTTGCATCAATAATTGTCTTGCTCACACATGGAGCTGATATCACACTGGTGTTCCCCTGGTTTGCTCATACTAGTCTCTAGCCCTGAACACATCACTACTACGTATTTCCCAGTCTAACTCTGCAGGTGCATTTTGGCAAATGCAGCACACAGGGGGATGGTAGTGGGATCACCTCAAGGAGCATCTGCTGGTGCCTTTCTGAGCTTCGTGTCCTTTGGGAGATGAGCCCTCTGAAAGGCCTCACTTGGTCTGCTCAGTGTTTGGGCTTTCTCCCTGGGGCAGGTGAGGGGGGACCTGGTTGTTGGAAGGGATTTTCTAATTCTGAGTTCTGCAATTCAGATTTGGGGCATCTCAGACCTCAGAGAGTTCCTCAAAAAGTGATCTTGAGAACGGGGATCATGACGGCAGTGCGGACTCTGAAGAGGAGGAAACGGAACAGCAGCCACCTGCTTCCCAGGCAAACAGCAACAAGAATAATACTTCTGAGCAGAAGGACTCTGACTCCTCTGAAGGTAAGAGGTTCAAGACATTATCCCCTTTGAGCTGAGATCTGGAACATTTCTGCGTAACAGCAGTTTGTAAACAGCCAGGTTTCTGTGGCTGTTCTGCAATTCCACCTATGCAGATGGGATGTGGGAATTTCACTCCCTACAACTGCCTGACAGGAGGATGGAGTCAGGAAGGGACTGTTCTCCATTCCCGAGGGACAGGGGATGTGACAAGTGGAAATGGCCTCAAGCTGCACCAGGGGAGGTTTAGATGGAGATGAGGAGCAGTTCCTTCCCCAAAGGGTGCTCAGGCACTGGAAGAGGCTGCCCAGGGCAGTGCTGGAGTCACCGTCCCTGCAAGTGTTCACACACCGTGTAGCCGAGGCCCTCAGTGGCATGGATTAGTGGTGGCCTTCTCAGTGCTGGGGAATGGTTGGACTGGACGAGCTGAAAGGGCTTTTCTGTCCTGGTTGATTCCATGAGTGTATGATTCAGTCTTTGGTTTTGGCCTCAGAAGCATTAGTGAGATTGAGCCCTGCCCAGCTCCTTCAGAATAGCAGAGTGGTGCTTCAGTTGTGCCAAGAGAACCACGCAGGTACACATACAATAGTAATACCAGCGTTTTTTGTGCATATGCTCATGAACGGAACGTCAGTGGAGGATTATGACATTCGCTCCTTACATTGCGTTAGAAGAGGGTTATGCAGACTCTGCCAGGTGTCTCCACACTCATCATATCTGCCTGTCCTGCAGATCTAGCTTTGGTTTGCATCTTGCAAACCCATTCTTCCAATGTCCGGAGGAAGACTGGAGAGAATCACAGAATCCCAGACTGGTTTGGGTTGGAAGGGACCTTAAAGCTCATTTGGTCCCAACCCCTGCCATGGGCAGGGACACCTTCCGCTAGACCAGGTTGCTCAAGGCCCAGTAATCAGCTCTCTAAACCTATTCAGCAGTGTAAGATATTTTCAGTTCTGATGAAGAAGAGCCATTATAAACACCACAAATAATCTTCCTGTGGATGGTGTCCATCAGGTTTGTTGCCCTTCTCAGGGACATGGTTCAAATGTTGGTTCAGTTTATGAGCAAATGTAGGAGTCAGTGCTTGATGAATGTCTCCTAGTTTTGCTGTGTGCAAATCAATTTGCACAGTAGACCTCTGCAATCCTTTCTCTTTCTTGAGAAAACACAAGTCAAAATGCCTTTAAAACTTCATGGTTTGTAGGAGTAGATGTTCTAGAGTAGACCGGGACTGTAAAAACCAAGTATGTTCTTAGTTTTGCTCAAGGTCACTGCTGTAATCATTAACATTTTAATCCTTATATCAATTCCTTCCCTGTAATTGCCAAAACTAAACAGTTGGTAGTTGAAATGGTTGAAAACCACTTCGTTTGAGCAGGAAATGGAGGTATTTGGGGTTCAGCTGAAAGTTGCTGGCTCAAAGAATGAAGATATTAATTCATTTCTCCTAATTGATGCTTTTCTCTTGTGGATGAAGTTACTATTTATCAGAAGAGGGATTCTGAAGCTAATTGTAATGTGTGAGATGGGCACTTCCTGTAGATTCTGAAGGTTTCTTGTCTCTGGGATGACTTTGGAATCTTTTGGGGATGCCCAAAGAGTCACGGAATTCCTCTCTGTGGTTCCATTGGCAGGCTCTGGCTGGACAGCAGTGTTTGAGCCTGTCAGCTCGAAGCCCCCCACGCCCTGTGTTGCCATGGATGTTGGATCCAGCGTGTGGGATTCAGCAGCCCCAGAAAACACCACGGCAGAGGAGAAAGGATGGGCAAAGTTTACAGACTTCCAGCCCTTCTGCTGGTAAGAGGCACAGAGCCTTCCAATCCTGTCCAGCTTCTGAGTGAAAGAACACTTGAGAAGCGGTTTGATAGGGTACATTGACTGTGATCTCTTCTTCCCTTTCCCTTCCCTTTGCTACTCTGTAGTTTGTAATGCTGCTGATTAGTCTGCATCAGGGCTTCATGCTTTGCCTTCCAGTGCTTCTATCTGGTGTTAGCATCGTGTCTGGTGATACAGGAATACTTTGTGTATCAGCATTGCTGCTACAATAAGAGTAGAAAATAAGTAAATAAACAAGCTTTTTAGAAGTTAAAAATATTGGTGTAAAGAAACAGTAGTTCTCCTGGTGCTTTCTTCTGCTGGGGGCAACTCAGAAGCACAACCAGCACACCTGTACTTCACTCTCAAGGCTTTTCCCCTCTACTTTAGCTCAGAATCGGGTCCACGATGCAGTTCTCCCATCGACACAGAAAGCAACGATTCAGAAGGGAACCCAAAGCAGAGTCAAGACAAGAACCGTAAGTGAGATGGTACAACCAAGTCTGCCAGGGAGCGCTACCTTCCAGTATCACCTCCTGTACCTTACTTGAAGGCTCTTTTGTACAGAGGTCAATCTGTTGAAATAATAACTCAGAAATCCCAAGTGTTTGTTGGAATAATGTTATTCAGCAATAAAAGGTTGAAATCAAAGTTATTAAGAGTTGATATCACAGAGACCATTCATTTCTAAACTGTTCAGAAGTCCTGTTTTAAGTGCAGGCTTGATTATAAAATTATTTGCCAGAAATTCAGAGAGTGAAGTTTATGGTTGGACTTGATGATCTTAAAGGTCTTTTCCAACCTGTTGATTCTGTGATTTTGTGAAGTTAGACTGTTGGTACTCGTGGTGAGCCACTTGGTGACCTTCAGTCTGATTTCTTTCCCTCCTTCCTTCTGAGCAAGGAACACCAAGGTTTAACAGAGGAATTTGGTAGAACTGTATTTCTCTTTCGTATAGTAGCAACTGAAAGTCGGAGAATACTGGAAGGGAGAAAGTGTCTTCTTCTGCCTCACTTTTCTGGTGTGCTCTCCCAGTGGAGCTGTGGAGACCAGGTTGGATGGGGCTTGAAGCAGCCTGCTCTAGTGGAAAGTGTCACTGCCAGGGGGTTGGAGGTGGAGGAGCTTTAAGGTCCCTTCCAACCCAAACCACCCTATGATTCTGTCAATCAAAATAGTCTCCTCTGCTGTCTATATTAAACACGGACACAAGATGGCAGGTGGAGAACACTCATTTTTACCTCTTACTTGCAAAAATGAGCTTGCGTGCTTTGAGATCTGCACAGAAACCACCCTCTCCAAATATGCAGCCACTGTAAGCGCCTTACTTCACACTGCTGTGCTTCCTTGGGGTGATACCTGGGGAGTTGCTCTTGTGGTTTGTTCACTGTGTGCTGTGGGTTATTCACTCCCTGCAGTCAGTACTGCTTCCCCCTGTGTTTGGAACGTCTGTGTCACGAGGAAAGCACCGCTGGTAGCCTCAGACAGCAGCTCCTCCGGGGGCTCCGACAGCGAGGAGGAGGAAGACAAAGCTGACACCATCACAGAAACCATCAGCACGGGTTCAGGCCAGGAGACCATCAAGCTGACTATGGATGCAAAGAACGAGAAGGCTGTTTTCACCAGGTAGGAAGGGAACTTCCCTGGTCCAGCATCCTGCTCTGCCCAGGTGTTAATAAGTCCCTTTTCCCTTTAGACCCTATGGTTTCATGTGTGTGTGAGCTGTCTTCCAGCTTCCTTGTCACCACAGGTTTGTTTTAAGAAATATGTGACAGATTTTAGCTACTTGGCCATGTCATGGAGCATCATCCATCTGTTTGTCTGTACAAGAGATCCAGGCCCAGGCTCATGGCAGAGATCCCTGGTCAGTTCACACAGAAGTCAAGCAGTGCCTGTGATAGCAAGTCCAACATCTTGGAAACAGTGTGTGCTCTTGCAAGGGGCAGATTTAAGTGACTCAAGTTGTCATTTTCCTCTCATTGACAAAGTGGTACGTTAGAGACAGTAAATGATAGAAAGTGCAAAATGCCAGAAAAAGAGCAAATCCTCAGATTTTTTTATCTGCTAGGCAGCAGTTTGGGTGGAATTGCCTCTGTTCACATCTAGCCTACTCTAGTTTTGAGAGGAGAAGGTGCTTTTCAAAACACTAAGCATCAAGTTCACTTGTGTGCAGTCAGAAATACTACCCAGTTTAAAGATCATAGAATCAGACTGGTTTGTGTTGGAAGGGACCATAAAACTGATCCTGCTCCAACCCCCTGCCATAGGCGGGAACACCTTCCACTGGAGCAGGTTGCTCCAAGCCCTGTCCAACCTGGCCTTGAACATTGCCAGGGATGGGGCAACCACAGCTTCTCTGGGCACCCTGTGCCAATGCCTCAGCACCCTCACAGGGAAGAGCTTCTGCCTAAGAGCTCATCTCAGTCTCCTCTCTGGCAGGTTAAAGCCATTCCCCTTGTCCTGTCACTGCAAGCCCTTGTCCAAATCCCCTCTCCAGGTTTCCTGTAGCCCCTTTAGGCTCTGGAGCTGCTCTAAGGTCTCCCCTTAAGGAGTCTTCTCTTCTCCAGGCTGACCCAGCCCAGCTCTCTCAGCCTGGCTCCAGAGTAGAGCTGCTCCAGCCCTTGCAGCATCTCTGTGGCCTCCTCTGGACTCACTCCAATAACTCCCTCTTTTGTTGTTGCTCCAGAGCTGGATGCAGATATATGGGGTTTCCTCATCTTCCTTATAAGTATGCAGGGTGTGATTTAACTAGTCGGAGTCCCTGTTTTATGCATCTGACTTAGGAACAGCTATTTACTTCTTATCTTGCTAGATTATGGGACATTATTGGGTAGTAAGCATGGTCTTGGTGTGTGCACACACTCCAGCAAATAGCTACTAGGAGTTAAAATGCCATGGCTCAGGAAACAGTGGGACTACAGAACCACGGCTGATTGAGGGAGGCAGTTAACCAGAGGTGTGTTTGGTTTGGCAGCTGTGAGCTGAGTTGTTAATAACATGACTGTGTTTCATTTTGGGTGCCCACCTCAGATGGCCTCATAGGAGAAACGAGTAAGATGCCTGGGATTCCTTTGTTTGCAGGGATTGCAGCTGAAGAGCTGTTTGGATAAATGGAGCTTGTTTGTACACATAGGGATGGCATGGCCAAGCAACCTGGCTTCATAAAAGAGATCTAAGAGGAGAATAAGAATACTCCCTCCTGCTTGCTAAAAGCACCATCTCCTTTCCAATTTTCAGTGTACTTGAATTAGATCTAATTAAATCCATTGGCGTTTGTACCTGAAACAAACTGAGCTCCAGATGTTTTTCCTCTCTGAATACATGGTGTGAGTAGAGTAGGATAACACACATGGCTGGCTGGATGCACAGCAGCAATGAGTCTTACTTGGCAGGTTCTTATGCCTTCCATTTATTCCCTTGCAGGTAGGAAGCTGGGTTTTCTTCTGGTTTGGCTAGTCAGATGTTGTGGCTGTGCTGCTGTTTCAGGCAGTGTCATTTCAGATGTGTTTTTCTCTCTACATAAGTGGATATTTCTGGAGCACTTTCAGCAAGGACAAACCTTCCAGAACCTGCTTGGGTTTGCATGACTGCAGTCCTACAAACAAATTCCATTTTGGCAAAGAAAAGAGGTACTTAAATAACCACAGTCTCCACTTAAAGGTGTCTGTAGCTTCCACAGCTATAACTGTAGCCAAAAATCAGAATAGAAGTTGTGGGAAGACAGAAACCTGTTCCATGGGTAGTGATTTCAGCTGCTCCTGCTCAGTTCAGTAGCCAGGTTTCTCCCAGTGTATGAATTGCCATCTTGAACAGTGGTGGGAATGGGAATTTTCTGGTTGCTGCTACTCTCCCAGACTGTTCCTTCTCTTGGAACAGGTGCACCGGTAGTGAATACATTCATTTCTTACCATGTTCCTTAATGATCCCTAAAGAATGCTGGAAGTTTGAGAATGTTTTGGATTGACTCTGTAGTCCTTAATGACTTTCTACAAGCACTTCCCCAAACCATGTTCCAATTCCTGTAGAAACACCTCTTCATTCTCCTCTTTTCCCTTCCTGAAGTCTACAGTGGAAATCCTCCTTCCCCTTTCTCCCCTCCCTGCAATACTGAAGTCTGCAGTGGAGATGTTTAATACTACTTGGAGCTCCAGAAGGGCTCTCTGGCTTCTACAATCACTGGGGTCATGCAAGAACCAGTTGTCTCAGTGTATGCCTCCAGATGTTTCAGTACACATCTAAATACCCTCTGTGATCATCTTCCCAATAGCTGACACTTCTCTGCCTGCCTGCACCACCCCAGAATGTAGACTCTGGAATGTTAATGGTTTGTCCTCACATGGGTTGGTAGGACATCCCTCATGGAAGTTCTGCTTAAACTACTCCTGAGAGTATTGGTTACCTTAAACATCATATAGACAAGGTGTTCCAGGCGTATTTCTTTCAAGATTATTTAGCTAACTTCTTTTCCCATATTTAATTCTATATGGTAGTTTCTTGTGTGAAAAGAAGTGGTTTTGCTGAAGTTCTCTGAGCGAGGAGCATCAGTATCAGCAAATCCTACTCATTGGTAACCTCAGCCTGGGTATGTTGGGCTTGAGTAAGATGCTTTTTACCCTGTGTTGAATCTTCTGCTTGGTTTATATATTGATGTGACTTTTCTGTTATGTTCAGTGATTGTACCCTTTGAAATGGCTTTGGAATGTTCCTGGTATGTCCTGGCAGGACCTCAGCATCTGAGGACGTGGCTGCTACAGAGTTAACTCTTCTGTCTGTTCTATTTCAGCAATCTTTACTGTTTCTTCCTTTCTTTGCTTTCTCTCTCTGCCTCTCTCGCTGCCTTTCTCTCTTGCTGTGGGTATTGCTCAGAGTATTTAGACCTGCAGTTGGAGGGTACGTATGATGGGGACCTCCTCGGGGTTCCAAACATCCACCTGACAAGTCATTTCTCCTGTTCATTACTTCATCCTGGGCTGGCAAAAAAGAGCTGTCGGACCATTGGAAAAC
Organism: Forpus xanthops; assembly: GCA_032466535.1. Lineage (NCBI taxonomy): Eukaryota > Metazoa > Chordata > Aves > Psittaciformes > Psittacidae > Forpus > Forpus xanthops. Next base: position 12,011 of record JASSUY010056137.1, read on the forward strand.
TCCTCTTTCCCCAATCACTTAAAAGATCCTGGAAATCCTATGGTGAAAACCTGAATTTGAGTTGGATGTAGAGCTTTGGGGAAGCGCACACACAGCAACAGAGCAATTGGTGAACCTCTAAAAGGCAAATACGGTGTTAAGTGTCATTCATCATGACCTTGAGCTTCTGCCATCCCCCTGTTTGTGAGCTCTTTCTGCAAATAGGATTTGGGGTTTATTATTGTAGAAAGGAGGGTTCATCCCGTGGTCCAGATGACTCGAGAAAAGCCTGGCTAAGGGCACTTGGCTGCAGGAATTGCTGCCTTCATTACCTGGAGCAGTGGCCAAGTCTCTCAAGACCTTCTCACAACAGCCCTAACACATATTTTACTGTAATACACCATGGAATGGTTCATGTTTTTTTCCAAACTCATACTTATTTTTATAAAAAACTTATTTTTTCCCCAGATGTTTTCCTTTTCTTTTAAATTCTGAGATTTTACTCATTGTTTTCTAGAATTTACCAGTTTAAAAGAATTTTCCCTGTGCAAACTAGGAGGACGTTGCTGTAATTTCTGGAGGAGATCATAGAATAGTTAGGGTTGGAAAGGACCTTAAGATCATCTAGTTCCAACCCCCTGCCATGATCAGGGTCAGGGACAGACAGAGGAGTCCACTGCGCTTAGCACATCTCATAACCATTCCATATGAAGAGGAGTTCATTACAGCAAAGATGTAAATGTTCAGATCTGGGATCACAGGTACTCAGCGGCAGAAAAACCATCCTGGCTTCTCCAAGCAGAGGATTCAGGAGATGCAGCCAAAGGCAAGGGCCAGAGACTTTCTGTAAACCTGTGTATTTTAGAATAGTCATAATTGCAAAACACAATTTATTAGTTTTATAATTAACAATGTCATTTTAACAGTTTTGAATGTTTTCTGTCTCTTTCATAAGCAGGTGAGTGCAATACGTACATTTATCTCACCAAAAGGGCTATCAGGCTGCACTTCTAGCCAGAAAAATGCAGTAACATTCAAGCTGTTAAGATCCAAGAGGTTTGTGTAGTTTGTGACTGGTTGGGCTTTCTGGAAGCTGTTTTGAGCAAGCATAAGCTGTAAAGGTCTCAGAAATTACTTCAAGACTTTGCTGAAGACATGGAATCATGGGACTGTTTGGGTTGGAAGGGAGCTTAAAGCTCATCCAGCTCCCACCCCCTGCCACAGACAGGGACACCTTTCATAGAGCAGGTAGGTTGCTCCAAGCCTTGTCTGACCTGACCTTGAACACTGACAGGGACGAGGCAGCCACAGCTTCTCTGGCCACCCTGTGCCAGCACTCTCACAGTAAAGAATTTCTCCCTTATCTCCAACCTGAACTTCCCGTGTTTCAGTTTGAACCCATCACCCCTTGTCCTATCACTACAGTCCCTGATGAAGAGTCCCTCGCCAGCATCTTTGTAGCCCCCTTCAGATACTGGAAGCTGCTCTGAGGTCTTCACTCAGCTCCTCTTCTCCAGGCTGAACAGCCCTAGTTTTCTTTGCCTGTCTTTGTACAGTCACAGGAGCAGTCAAAGGATGAGGCAGGTGAAATGCGAGGGCTCAGCAGCTCGAGGCTGTATCAAGTCATGACTTGCATTTACCAGGGAAAGAGGAGTAATGGATGCAGGAGTGTGTGCAATGTGATCAGTGTTCTTGTGGGAAATGACTTGCATTTCCGTGTCTGTCTGCTCCAGTTCTAATTGTATGATATTAACCTGAGCTTTGTATTTCTCCTGTCTAATTTTCAAGAGCTGTCTGAAGAATTGTGCTACTGAGTTGTTCTAATAAGGTTCCACACAGCTGCTTAAAACACGAGCTGCACTTAGAGTAAAAATCCAGGTTTTGTTGTGTGTGGTAATAGTGGGCTTGGGATGTTTTAATTTCTCTTTCAGTTTAACTTTACTTGAAATGTTCTTTTCCTTTTAATTTGTTCTTTATTTTTATGGTTTAATATGTTCACTGTCCCCTTTTCCTTGGTGCTCCTCAACCGAGTAGCTTGGATAAGCAACTGAATAAGAAACTTCAGAGGAGACTCTAGAACCCAGCAGAGCAGTAGCACTTGCTACATGTTAAAAGCAAGCTAATTTCTTTTGTGGCTATGTGATACCAACTCTCATTTAGTACATTCCTCAGTTTTGGAGACAGACACTGAGGTGCTGCAGCTGTTCCATGGAATCATGGACTTATGGAATAGTTTGGGTTGGAAGGTACCTTAAAGCTCCTCCAGTTCCAACCTCTGCCACAGGCAGGAACACCTTCCACTAGAGCAGGTTGCTCCAAGCCCCATCCAACCTGGCCTTGAACACTGCCAGGGATGGGGCAGCCACAGCTTCTCTGGGCACCCTGTGCCAGGACCTCAGCACCCTCACAGGGAAGAGCTTCTGCCAATGAGCTCATCTCAGTCTCCTGTCTGTCAGGTTAAAGCCGTTCCCCTTGTGCTGTCGCTGCAGGCCCTTGTCCAAAGCCCCCTCCAGGTATCCTGTAGCCCCACTTAAAGGTCCTGGAAGGCTGTAAAAGTCTCCCCTCATTGCTGCTCATACACAGTTCTGGGATGAAAGCCCTTAACTTCCATTCTCACAGCAGAGACAACCCTGAATTTCTGAAATAGCTCAGAAGTAGCTGCTGGCAGTGGTTCCTCCCATAGCTCTGGGTGAGGATGCTAGGGTCCCCAGGGTCCAGGTATGGTGGCCGTGGCCTTGGCTGCCACTGAGCAAGGAGTTTTGGTGCGACATCTGCTTACACACAGCAGGGAGGCGAATCCTCTGGTGTCCCAGGCTGAGTGGAGTGACGTGTCACAGTGGATGTTTTGGGCTCTCTCATTTTGGGATGTTTGTTTTCTGTGCCTGCTGCCTGTTTGTCCTGCATGACATTGAGATTCACGTGGTTTCAGCATGTGCTGCTGGAGCATGGAGCTCCATCATGATGAGCATGGAGCATCAGCATGAGAAATGGGTGTCTTGCTTGTATCTCATGCTGCTGCTTAACATGGAGAAGCTGGTGGCATGCTTGAGCAGAGGATGAGGGGAAGGAGCATGCTGTGGGAAATGGGGCATGGAGCATGGCACATCTGCCTGCACATCAGTGTACATTTACATAAAGAAACGTGAAAGTGGCTACTCTGAGGTCCCATTTCACCAGGAAACATTTCCAATCAAGATGAACACAGCGCAATAAGTGGCACAGGTGGGGTCTTCTAAGCTGACATAAGTGTTGGCCTTTTAATGAAGACTACATGTACATTTGGAAGCCAGACCTCCTGTGTGGTGTGACTTGGTCTAGTTAAGAGCCACCAAGTCACTTCACTGTGTGCTGAGCAGTGTGTGTGGCTTGGCTGCTCTTGCATCCCTTCCTTTGCTCCTGGGTGGTCATTGCAGAGCCTGGATGTTAAGAACTCATTTGTGGGCTGGGCATGAGGCTGGTGTCCAGGCATGCTCTTTGTACCCTTCTTGCTTCTGTGTTTATAGGACCACTGCTTTCCCCAGTGCATCTTCATGGTGGTCTGTTGTCTATGTCTGTGATACCAAAGAGACTAGAGGATATCTAAAGTGTATCCCAGGAGCTACAGTAGTGAGCTTCAGAGGTGGGTAGAGTTAACTCAAAGGCTGTTTCATTCAGTGTCAAATTCTCCTTTCCCAAAGTGCCTAAAGCTCTGTGAACAGTTGGGACTGACTTCTTTATAGACCCTTTGTAGATCAGGAATGCATTAGGTGCTGCACCATGTGGGTTTCCATTTGGCACCACAATGTCAAGTCAGCTTGGAAGTACCAATAGAGCTGGTGCAGCTCAGTTTGTCCTGCTAGAGCTGAGAGGCTCTGGGTGAGGAGACCAGGGGAAGGACAGGGTGAGCATAGGGTGTTTTGCAGTAGTACTTTTGAAATGGGTGTTAAAAAGAAGTTTTCATGGTGAAACTGGCTGAGATTGGTGTTCGAAAGTTGCAGAGCTGAAGTACTTTCTCTGTAAAGCTGGTGGAAAGCTGTAGGAAGAACTGAATAATACCAAAAGTTAAGTGAGCTCCTGATGTTTTTGTCTTCATAACCAGAAGAGCAGATCACTTTGATTTACCTGGATATGGGGTTTGATACAGAATGGTTTCATACCAACTTCAGCTGTTATGAAGTATGAACTCTGTTAAATCCTGGTTTTCCAAGAAGTTGCACTTCATGAAAACTATTATTGGCTCGAGGGAGCTTTGCATGTGCAGGATTTGGGCACTGGGGCAAGAAGTAATGAACAACTGTTTATAGCACTGCAGGCCTGGAGTGAGGGTGTATAATACTTCTTCTTTTCATTAGTTATATTACATGTAGCAAAAGCTGAGGAGCTATCAGGCTTTTCTCTCATTTGTTTGTGGAGTTGAACCTCATTAATTGAGGGAGCTGTGAGTTTTCAGTAGCAGTTGAGAGGCAGATCCCTGCAGAGCATTCACATGAGTACAGGATGAGCATGTCCTACCCCTGTGCAGGCTCATCTCTCTTGGGCTTCCAGCGGTAGGTGGAACCTTCACCAGATGCAGTTGGAAACCAAAGCTTATTTTCCAAGGTCCCTTGTCTAGAACAATGTGTGTACATTGAGCAGAGGTTCCCAAAGGCAGGCACAGTACTGTCATTGCAGCTTTCCATGACTACCTTCTCCTGTAATTGTAAATGTGTTCCCCAGTGGTGAGGCAGTGGATGTGTACATGTGCGTGTGTATTTGCACAGGCACCAGAGGCTTAGACCAGAAGTGTACAGCTCTTGAACAATGGAATGGTTTAGGCTGGAAGGGACCTTAAAGTTCATCCAGTTCCAACCACATGCCACTGGCAGGGACAACTTCCACTACAGCAGGTTGCTCCAAGCCACGTCCAGCCTGGCCTTGAACACTGCCAGGGATGGAAGTTTATGCAGACTGTGTTAGAACCTCCTAGTGGTGAAGGTGGCTGGGCCCAGTAATGCAGGTCGTATCTTCTGGTCTTGTTTTCTGATTAGACTGAAGAATTTGGACATTCAGCTCATGCACTAGGGGTGGTATGATATCTCAGAGTATTGCAGTGTTCTGAAATGAGAGAAACTCTGTTTTGAGAGACCTACAGAGTAGTATTTACAAACTTGGTGGCTAAGTCACCAACTTTGGCTGACATTGAACTTGGTGAACACAAAGGAAGATTGTCCTGGCTGTTGTGTTGGGAAGCCCAAGGGGCACGGCTGTAGGTGGCATTCAGAAGTTGTGCTTGGTGCTTGTCCATTGTGAGAAGAGACGTGTTTCTGACCAGCATTCGCTTGATGTTGGAAAATGTTTACAAGTGGCTTTGAGTTAGAGGTGAAAAACTCCTCATTCCTTCTGGAGTGGGAAGTATTAGAGATGTTAGGGGAAGAACTTCCCTGCAAGGGATGTGAGGCAGTGGCACAGGGTGCCCAGAGAAGCTGTGGCTGCCTCATCCCTGGCAGTGTTCAAGGCCAGGTTGGACACAGCGGCTTGGAGCAACCTGCTCTAGTGGAAGGTGTCCCTGCCTGTGGCAGGGGGTTGGGGCTGGAGGAGCTTTGAGGTCCCTCCCAACCCAAACCATTCCATGAATCTGTGAGCTGCTTGCAGAGCTTGAGACTATGATAGATACAACTTTTGCTGCTGATGACTCTTCTTCCTTGGTCTGCTTTAATGAGAGAACATTCATGTTCACTGTGGGCAATGCGCTCTCTGTCCCTCCCCTCAGTCTGATTGGAGTTTGGAGCATGTCGGGTTCTGTGGAGGTAGACATCACCATCAGGGTCATCCCAGTCTGTTGTCAGGGACACAACCAGCAGGTACAAACAAGCTGATCAGAGGACTATTAATCCTAAATATTTATAGGTACCAGAGTTCATTCCAGGCTAGAAGGAGATACTGTTATCAACCCTCCTCCCTGGGTCACAGCATTCCCTCTTCCACATAAACTTCTTGGTCTGTTTTCCACTAGTGAGTGTCCTGCAGAGATTTGCTTGTCCAGCCCTGCACTTTCATGAGCTGCTGAAGAGAGATGGAGTTCCATGCCCCCTTAGTGGTCAGCTCCCCTCAGGGCTTCATCACGTTGGAATCCTTATGTCATGGAAAGTTTTAGTGACTGAATTTAAGGAGTTTATCTTTGAGCAACTGAAGTCTCATGAGCTCCGGTTTCCTGTGTGGGAAGTCATCTTCTAATGACATTTCTGGCAGCTCAGTTCAGTTCTCCACTGTCTCATCCGTCCCCTGCAGCTTCTCTCAGGTATATTTTTGTACTAGCAGTATTTCTTTGTAAGAGCATGTCAGCGCTGCAGGAAGAGAAATGTTTTGATCTCATTATTCCTTATTTTTAATGTATTTTTTCCAAGAGCACACAGAAAATAGCTACAGAAATAGGAGGTTGGTCTCCAAATCTCTGTCACATCTTAATTACCAGCCTGTGATTATATGTACATCATAAGTTCCTCAGCAGCTGGTGAGAGGATTCCAGCTCAGTCGTTCTGAGCTTTCCTTCCATTTCAGTAGGCTTGCTCTATGAGAGAAGGAGGAGAAATCGGGCTTGAGACTGGATCTGGGTAAAAGAAGAGGTGGGTGAGAAAAATCATTCACACACAAGCTTGTCTCTGCCTTAGAAGGCAAAAACTACAGATGCTCACAGCAGTCACTTCTCCAGTTGGAGATACGGGTCTTTAAAATACAAATGTCAAAGGTTGGGAGGGTTTGAGTTAGCGGGATTTTCCTTTTTCACAATTTGAGCTTCTGTTCTGTTGTGGGGAGATGTCACTGGAAATGTTACCCCTTGGGTGTGGAAATCTGTCATCCACTGTGTAACCAAGAGCAAATTAGAATCACAGATTCAGACAGGTTTGAGTTGAAAGGACCTTAAATCTCCTTGAAGGCCCCTTCCAGGCCAGGCTGCTCCCTGGTCCTGAGTCTCTAGTTTGCACCAGGAGGAGTGGTTTGCTTCTGGCTCATTGCTGCCTCTGGTCAACTTGACTTTCTGGACCCTCTAAACCTGTGAAGTTATGGCCAAATGTGCTTCACATTTGCATCTTTCTATTGGTGGTTCCCTGTGTCTGTCCATAGGAGAGTGCCCAGCTGAGGGAGTTGTGAAGGGGGGTGAAATGTCTGGGGAATTCTTAGGCTGGATTTTGCTGCAGGAATGGGAATGCCTTTCTTGAGGAGCTGTCGTGCCTGTGTGTACTTGGTGTCATGTCGATTTATAGGAAGCAGCCTCCAGGATATGCACACTGCCTTTTAATTCCAGTTTATTTCCCCTTCTTATTTCCTTATGGGCTTTTTGTGTCCTGTGCTGGGAGAGGAGGCGGAATATTTTTGTTCCCCATTGGAATTTAAGCCCCATTAAGCGCCACTTTCCTATGACCATGAACTCTCCCCACAGTGATGCAGAGTGCATGGTTATCGACTCGCTGTCCATCACCGACATCGGCACAACAAAAGCACCCAAACCCCGGAACAGCGTGGCCCAGCACGTGGAGGAACACCAGAACACGGCTGCCATGGTCACAGTGGTCACAGAAACAGCTACAAAAGACAGGTGAGATGCTCAGAACTCTGCTCTGTCACCCTGTGACAGGGAATTGCTTTCACTGTGTCGCTGAATGCTGTTATTCTGCTGTTAGTGTATGGTCCCAGTCACACAAGTAGTAACTCCGGAGTGTCTTGGAGTATATTACACTGCAGGTAGTGTATATTACACTGTGGTGTATTGCACTAATGTTTCAGTGGCCCAGAAATCAAATCATTTTTTATTACAGTAGTGGACTTCTTAATTCTTACTCATGGAGAACAAGTACTACTGAGGGTACTCAGTCCCACTGTCCATGTCACAACAAAGATGTTGAACAGGATTGGTCCCAACACTTGACCCCTGAGGGACACTGGCCCTGAGGGAAGCTGCAGATCCGTGTATGCTGCACAGCTCTGGCAGCTCCCAGACTGATGTTGGAGGATGCCTGTTAGAGGTTAGTCAGGTCAAAGCCTTCTGGTAGGCTCATAATCCTGAGGGTTGTGTTCCAAACTCCTGGTTCAATTGTGTAACCAGCAGTCAGAGATGGCTTCTGAGTTCCTGTTTTGATTTTTTAATGTAGCATTTGAATCATAGAATCAAGGAATGGTTTGGGTTGGAAGAGACCTTCAGATTATGGAGTTCCAACCCTGTGCCATGGGCAGGTACGCCTCACAGTAGACTATGTCACCCAAGGCTCGTCCAGCCTGGCCTTGAACTCTGCTAGGGATGGAGCATTCACCTTTTCCTTGGGCAACCTGTTCCAGGGCCTCACCACCCTCACAGGGAAGATCTTCTTCCTTATATCTAAACTGAACTTTCCCTGTTTCAGTTTGAACCCATTACCCCTTGTCCTATCACTACAGTCCGTGATGAAGAGTCCCTGTCCAGCATCCTTGTAGCCCCCTTCACACACTGAAAGCTGCTCTGAGGTGTCCATGCAGCTTCTCATCTCCAGGCTGAACAGCACCAATGCTCTCAGCCTGTTTTCATACAGGAGCTGCTGCAGCCCCTGAGCATCATTATGGCTTCCTCTGGACTTGCTCCAGCAGCTCCATGTCCTTCTGTGCTTGCTCCATTTTGTAAGGGTCTTGGAGGAGGTTCTCCTTAGGAAGCTTATAATTTTTCAGCAGGCAGAAGAAGCAAAAATAAGAGGAAGGATGGCTCAGATACTGCTGAAGAGGAAAGTTTCCATCCAGGATGACAGTAAGCTTGAGGAGCGGGTATGTTCCTGTAGTTACGTTACTCTAACACTACTCTTTGGGTTTCTGTTTAGGAAAGAAGAAGTCTTGCCCTGTGCTGAAGCCACATTAAATGGCCCTGCTTGATGAAACCGATGCAATGGGACGTGTGTGACCCAGGCCAGGCTGCTACCTGGTGATGCAATTTGTCAATTTATTATTTTTTTTGTTTTCTTTTTAATTTTATTTTTTAATAAATGCTGCATTGATGAGAGAGCTGGCATTCAGGACCAGAGCCGCAGTTCCAACACCAACTATCTGTTCTGAAAGACACTTGCATTGTCTAAATGTAGCATTGAATCAGTTAGTCATCACAGGAATGATGGGGTTCTTCCCAAGCAAGCCTTCTGCCTAATTTGAGTTCCTTGTCCCCTCTCTCCCTCGGTTTTGTTTTGTATTTGGGGTTCAGTCCTATTTTCTTAGTGTTATTGCACACAGTATTCAGCTTCTCTTCGGAAAGGTAGCAGGTCTAACGCTGGGACTTGGACAGTGCACAAGAGTCCCGCAGTCGTGTGACCAAAGTTCCTGATGGAGCTGTCTTTGGGCAGCATTTGCACCGCTTTTGTATAGCAATAAAGCCTTATCAGAAACATTTCATAGGAGGAAAAGATGCAAACACTTTAAATGGGATGAAGCAGGGAGGGATTTGATTATACACCTTCGTGGGGTGGGAGGGAAGCCGTTGACGTTGTCCCAAGCCAGAGGCCGAGTGGCTGACTTGCTGTAACACTGAACTGTCTGGAGAAATGGGAAGTGGCTGCATTGCAGGGAATGCGGCATTCCAGGGAATGCTCAGTGCTCTCTCCTCTGGAAATGGGGCAGTTCACAGCAGGATCTTGGTTCTCTTAGCAATTGGTCTCTTCAGTCCAAGCCACCAAAACTCAACTTCCTGGATGTCATCCTCTATTGGCTGGAGAGTATGCGAAGGAGGGAGCTGTGGTTTGCCAGCTGAGAGGAGAGCTGCCCCACTGGACTGCTGCTGTGCAGGACCGAGAGCAGATACAGCACAACCAGGTTATCAGGTGTTTGCTGGCTTTTTGGAGACTTAATGTATTTTCAAATGATTATGGAAGTCCTTTTCTGTTTATTTTGTTCTGTTTTTAAAGTTTTTAATGGATGCAGGAACAGCAACACTTTTGCACTTTGTACCTAGTGACAACATTGGAGAGTGACATGGCCCCAGCACAGGACTCCTGCTGTTACTCCCCAGGTAGTTGGTCGTGGAGAAGCTTGGGTAGGGGGGCACGTGCCGCTGCCTTGGGGTGCTAAACAGGATGGAGCAATGGACTGCACTTCACACTGCCTGGGAGCAAGGTCAGTTCAAGGTGTGTACTTGACCCTGGAACACAGGATCTTCTGCGCAGGCTGAAGGACCTACTCCTATAAAGACTGTCCTGGTTTCAGACACAGCTCTGCACCGAGTGGTGCCAGCCTCTGTGTTGAGCCTGTTCCCAGACCAGATTTGTGCACATCAACCATAGGGGTGTAGGCGTTGGGCCACTTGCAGAAGCAGGCTCGGGCTGGAAGCAGCACGTCACCACAACCAGTGCTTATTCTCTTGCCCCTGTAGTCTAAATACAGAGGTGGGCCTGCTTCTGTGTGTGAGCTATGTGCTGAAACCCTCCTGTCAAATGCTAGAACGCCGCTTACTTCATTAGTCCAAGACCTATGCTGGAAAATCATTCACTTTGGAATAAAAGCATGAAGCTTGACACATAGGTAGCCAAATAGCTTCTTTTACAGATATATTCTCACTTGTGCGTAACGAGGGACTTTCCCCTGTGAGTACCTCACTCAGATCTGTTGTATGAGCAAAGGCATCCTAGCCAGATTTCAGTCTTTGTAAGAAGAATCCTTTATTTTTACCTGTGATATGTATGTAGTGCATCTGAACTCATGTGAGAGGTGGGCTGTGGTGGTGGGGAGTGAGGAGAGCAAAGTGGTGTTCACTGTCAGTGTGTTCTGCTGGATCAGTGTCCACCGGCACTGTACCCACAGCTCTCCTCTGTGTGCCCTGAGACAGCTTGTGTTCATTGTTGCTCTGAGGAAAGCTTGAGGAATTGCTTTGCTGGAACAACACAGTCAGATGTTGCAGCACAGGAGCGGGATGAGGCTGTGGTGTGCTGGGCACTGGGGCCACTGTGTGCTGCTGACATAGCTGGGTTTGTCCCAGCTGCAATTCCTTGGGAAGCAGGTGCTTTCCTGGCACAACACTGTTGTTCTGGAAGTCTCCTCACTCCTTGTCACTTCAGTTAAATAATGCAAACTTCTATTGAACTGGGAGGGAAATGAATCCCTCACTTTCTATTTTGGTTAGTCTGCTTTTTGGAGACCAGCCCCACTCTTAGCTGGGCTTATCAGGAAGGATGAATGGGGCTGAGTTCCCGGCTGGACACACAGCAAAGTCTTAATTTTCAGAGGATTGGTGCTAGAGGTTTTTTCTGAAAATCAGGTTCTCTTTGGGCATTCTTGAAACACCCAAACCTGCTACTATGAAACCTGAAACATCGTTCATGGAGTGCAGCATCAGCACAGCTGGTTGAAGACCATGGTTGGGCTTTAGGCCCATTCAGTACCAGGCGATGGCAATAGTTCTCTTCCAGTCTGTTCTTGACCATGATGCTTGTAGGTTCCACCATGCTACAATTATGACCAAGTCCATTTAGAAGCAGGAGATGAAGGGAAATGTCTATAGCAGGCACAATTGGGATCATCCTTCTGGCTTGATATGTTTTCCATCCCATGTTAAGCAGATAAATGATCTTTGTGTTGGGTTGTGTGGTAGACGGGTCACTTCCCGCTCCTCAAGCTGTGCTGGCTGATCCTGCAGGACTTGGGATCATCTGTACTGCTGGATCTGGTGCTGGTGGTTTGGGGAGCAGTAACCTCTGCCTGGGAAGTGCTGCGGCAGCAATAACACCCTGAAGTGTTCAGAGATACCCAAGGATATGTCTGTCTGTGCCTTTCGTTGTCCATCCTGAACCTGTCATTTGTCAGCTTTTGGCTTTGAGTCTGTAAAGTTCAACAGAAGCTTTATTAAACCCATTTGAACATATCCAGTGAGGAGTTCCAAACCCAAGTTATTTACTGGGGAACTCATTATCTTGGTTTCTTAATTTGATTGCTCATGTCCAGTTACTTGTGACAAGGTGTTTTACTGGTAGTTAGACGTGTGCACAAGCTCTCTTGCTTTTGTGACGGTGAATGATTCCTTCTCTCCTGGGATTTAAGCTCTAGATTATACCTCATTGCTCCTGTGGGATTGTTCTTCACACCAGCCAAAAGGCTGATCCTGGGAAACGTTCCTCGTGCTCAGTGTGGTGGAGTTTGCAGTTTGGATCACATCCTGAATCAGGGGATGGTTTCCTTGCCTGGCTCAGATGGTGTTATAGGAAAACCATACATAAATTCCTTTTCAAGCCTGAGCTTCTCATCTGCCTGGAGTCACAGTGGGTATAGATCCACTTTACCCTCTAAACCCCCTTGGCTTGCTTAGCTGCTTGGTCAGAAAGCAGTGGAGACCAAACAGGTTCCATTCAGCACTGTCCTTCCTCCCTTCTGTGCAGTATTTTGAATCTGTCCATATCAATAGGGTATATATATAATTTTAGGTTTGACCATGTATACTGATGAGTGTGTATATAGATATATATTTGCAATATGTATTATTCCATGTATATTTATACACACACGGCTGGATATTGTGAGAAATCTGGTGAAGCAGATACTCAGAGCACAATGAGCCTTTTAAATCCATGTACAGCTGCATGGTCAGTGACAGCCTCGTTGTACAAGGCAAAAACCAGTGAGGCATTATCCTACCGAGGGAAAATGCTGCTGAAACATTGTGTTTCAGTGCTGTTACCCAGCTGGGCATTGCAGTGGTGGGTTTCAGGAGAGCAGTGGCTTGTGCAGTGATCCCCCAAGGTTTAGGGTCATGATTTCTGTTGCTTATTACAGTCATTGAATACTGCAGGGACAACTGTGCTGTGGGTAGGGGAGATGTGGACCTGGGTTCTGGGGTTTCAGTTCCCTCAGTGTCCCAAAGAGGTGAGGTCCTCTCTAAAGATGTATCCATCAGCTTCAAATTAAGGTTTAGGTGGCATAGTCACATGAAGGAAGGATTAAAGAACATGATTGTTGTTTACTCACTGGTTTCACCAGTTATACAACAAATTTTTCCTACTCACAAATATCACTTATTGTGCTTCTCTTTAGTCATAACTGTTATGGAAGACAAAATCCCAGTTATTCATCTGGAAAAATACATCATCAGCAAAGTTTGATACAAATATTGTGAGCATCCCAAGGCTTTCATAGAGTTCCAGCCTGGTTTGTGTTGGAAGGGACCTTAAAGCTCCTTCACCTCCAACCCCCTGCCACTGGCAGGGACACCTTCCCCTAGAGCAGGTTGCTCCAAGCCCTGTCCAACCTGGCCTTGAACACTGCCAGGGATGGGGCAGCTGCAGCTTCTCTGGGCATCCCATGCCAGCATCTCAGCATGCTCACAGGGAAGAGCTTCTGCTAAAGAGCTCATCCAGGGACTTTGCTGCCTGTATTGCTTTTTAGAGGTGCAGGATGGAAAACCAGTGGGTTCACACAATTTAAACGAAGGAGAAAAAGTGACCCAGCAAACACCCCACATTAGTTCCCTCAACATCTGTTCCAACAGGCTTGGGCCATCCCAGTTTGCCCATGGAAAGGATTTGGGGGAGGCGCAGTGTGCAAGGGGTTGGAAGCTGAGGGACATTCCTAAATAACATATCTAAGGGGAAAAAATAAGATCTGGGATCCAGAAATCAGCCACTGGGCTGTAATTGAATCATGATTTATCAGTGGCATCACTTCGAGCACCTCTCAGTGCCATCACTAAAGGTTTACACCATACTCGGCTCCTTACTCAGCCTCAGCGCCTTGGTTTCCTTCCTGCCCCATTGGAGCTTTGCCTGGGTGTAGAGCCCAGGACTCTGCAGCCTATTGTGGGGCTTTGGAGTTTCACACCTCTTCCTTTGCTCTTTTCCACCCTTACCCATCTTCTGTCTTATTTTTGTCAGCATTTACTAAGAAGGTTTCTTTTCTTAGACCTTCCGTTGTGCTGAGCTCTGTCTTATTGCAGGAAGAGCCTTGCTTTCTTCAGTTCTTTGGTGTATCTGTTGAAGGAACCAGCTGCCACATGGCAGAGTCCCTCATTTCTGCCAACGTTTAAGGCTAAAGCAAGTTGGCTGTCATAGGGAAAGAGTCACAACAAGCTCTTGCATGTACTCAGACCATGCAGTTAGGTGCCCCCTGAGACTTCATGGGAGAGGAAGGTTCTGGCTACCAGGTTAATGATACTTGATATGTAAGATCATTTGATACTTTTGGAGTGTAATATTGGGGGGTTTGATGCCAGACAGCAGCTCATCCTGCACTTTTTTGGTCCTTTAAAGAGCAGGTTTTATTCTCCTCTTCTCAAGCAGTGATCTCACCCTGAATCATGTTCAGAAATGGCAAGTGATTGCGTTGTTACAAGAGGTTTTGGTGTCATTAGACAAGAGACGAAATGAAAGCTGTTGTCACAATAGCATGCTGTCCTTTGGTTTGTTGGGGTTTCTTTGGCATCGGTCCTCTCTGAAATCCTCTCTGCCATGTTCTCTCTTGTTCCTAAAGCATCTGCATCTCCAGCCACGAGCTCTCACAAGGCAGGTGAAATGCACTGCATGCTCTTGCCAACCTCAGCTTGTAAACAGAACGTTTCAGATGCTTCTCCCTGAAATTCAGTTTCTTAATCTCCCTTGGTGTTAGGGGAGAGCATTACATAGTGGAAAGCACTGAGGGGGGTGTGCGGTACACTGCGGGTTTGTGATTCAGGAATGTGGCTCTTAGCTTCTCTGGTTTGGACACCATGACCAGCCAAACAGCTTGTTGTGAGGAGATCTTACTCTGTTCTGTTGTGTGGGATGTGGGCTTGACCTCAAAAAGAGCTGAAGGAAGATGAGGAATTGTACCAGCGTGCATCTGCCTTCACAACATCATGTTTACTACGCTTTGCCTAAAGTAGGACAGCACTGCACACAGGAAATGCTCAGCAGCCTCATGACTGCACTTGTGATGCTGCCCACTTCTGAGGGGGTGTGGAGAAGCTGTTGCTGTCCTTGCAGAGTGCATTTGCTACTGCTCTTAGCTTCTGCTTCTCAACACATATGGTGCTACTGCTGCTTGCTTGTCTTGTCTTGCCCTAGCTTGCATGGTTTCCATAATCAGGGTGTGAACGGATTGCATTGAGCCTTGTTACTCAAACCGGCATCACAGAATCATCCCAGAATGGTTTGTGTTGGAAGGGTCCTTAAAGCTCCTTCACCTCCAACCCCCTGCCACAGGCAGGGGCACCTTCCCCTAGAGCAGGTTGCTCCAAACCCCATCCAACCTGGCCTTGAACACTGCCAGGGATGGGGCAGCTGCAGCCTCTCTGGGCAGCCTGTGCCAGGGCCTCAGCACCCTCACAGTAGAGAATTTCTTCCTTAATCTCACCTAAATATCCCCTATTTAAGGTCAAAACGCAGCTGATGGGAAGTTCCTGGTAAACCCAGGCAGGCATTTTCTTTCTTAGGAAATCTGGGTCTGACAAATCTGAATGTAAAAAAGAATCAGTTTGGCTCCTAAACATTGGCTTTTCTCATCTGAACCTCATGTACCTCATTCCAGAAGGGCATCGTGGTGACCAGACCCACCTCCCTCATGTGTCTTTCTTAGTGACTGTTATCTGTCACCTTCCACAGTGTGTACGTAGAAATGTTCATGAGATGCACCTCTATATAAAATGTATTTTTCTATCTGATGCTGATGAGAAGGATTCTTTTCTTCCTCCTGACGTTGGGGCTTTTGTAAAGGACAGATCCTTCCCCATATGTTTTTTAGTTTCTCAACTTACTTGGACAGATGTAAACTATTAAACTCTTTTACTGTATAATGTTGATGTTTGTGGCTCATTTTCCAGAACTTTCTAGGACTTCTAGAAATGCTGTAGAGAATCTCCCACTGTTGGTGGGTATGAGTAAGCTCAAATTCAGCACCATCACATCCCATTGCTGGAGACTGCCAGAGTGTCTCCTAGACTAGCTCTTTAATAGAACTAGACTTGAAACACCATTAGCTCCAGGCACAGCAAATGTTAATCAAAGACTTCTCATCGTACACGTCATGGAATTGTTTCTCACTCATTGGTCATCCCATGGAGATTCCTTGCCAAAATGCTGGATGTTGTGTTGGAGCTGGCCCAGGCTGGGTGGCTCATGATGAGGTCCTGGTCCTGTTCTGTCCTTGTTTAAGTGTGTGATAAGGTGTATGGAGGTCTCTTGGAGCTGCACCGCTTGGGCTTTGATTTACAGAATAGGTCTTGAGAACCACCTGTGGTCTTCGCTGTACCACAGTCTGTGTGAAAGGAGGGACAGGGCGCCTGGGAGCTGGAACCGTGGTCCTGGTGTTTGGTGGCACTTGTGTTCAGGGATCCTCACCGCGTAGCAGTGACTTTGCACTGAAACTTGAACTCTTTTCTGCTCACAGAACCATAGACTTGTGGACTGGTTTGTGTTGGAAGGAACCTTAAAGCTCCTGCCAGCTCCAAGCCCCTGCCACGGGCAGGGACACCTTCCACTAGAGCAGGATGCTCCAAGCCGCCGGGTCCAGCCTGGCCTTGAATGCTGCCAGGGATGGAGCTTCAAGGTCTCTCCCAACCCCAACCAGTCTGGGATTCTGTGGTTCTGTGATCCTTACTCTTTCAGAATCAAATAACATAAACCATTGGTTACCTCATGCTATAAATTAGTGTACATTTGGACTGTAACAAACATGAGCTACACAGTAAGGTGAATACATGTTACATTAAAACATTGCAAAATCACAGTATTTTGTGACTAATACAGTTGCAGTCATTAACTCAGTGTTCAGTTCCCATCCATGGTTTGAGATTGAAACATTCTCCTTGTAGAATATCTACATTCTGTTTGTGAATATCTTTGCTGTAATCCTCAAAGCTCCATTTTCTTTCTGCTTGAGCCTTTGAACAGACTTTTCTTTCCTTCCTAAAATGAATTGGCCAAAGCACAAGATGGGAGGGTTCAAAGGACTGGGGACTCTTGTTTCCATTCACAAAGTTCCTTCATGTGACACGTGTGCTATTAATCTGATTCATTTCCATCTGTTGTATCACATCCCTCTCTGCCCTTTTAAACCTCAGTGCATCTGCTGGAACTTGACCAAGAAAAGGCATTTGTGCTCACATAGATACCACCAGCTCCTGCCTGGGATAGAGCTGGTGTGGGGGGGGGTTATCTTCAGTTTGTCTCATTTCTCACACTCTCATATTTTACCTTTTGTGGTGCAAATCCAAAAGAGCATCCTTCCCTGCCTGCCTTCCCAGAAACTTTGTCACAGGATCAGGGCAGAATTGCATCGTCTTCCAAGTACATGCGTTGTCTTTCTTGCTCTGAGGTGCATCAGCAGCATCTACCATCACTGCTCTGATGGAATCCTCCCACGGGGTTGGGGTTGCCCTGGCTGGGTCAAGTTTGTCACCCCATTCCTCTCTGGGACCCCATCCCTGCTCCAGCATGGAGCTCACCCTCTTGGCATTCCAGCTGATGACCGAGTGCCCTGGAAGAACTCAACAATCTCTAGGGCAAGCCAATGATCAGCAATAAGAATTCCAGCTCTGAAAACACCGGGTGCCTTTGGTTTAGTTCAGAGTCATTTCTTCTCATTCCAGCTTTGCAGCCAAGTCATGTTTCATCTCCAGACAGGCAGGAAGTAGGGAAGGAGAACACGATGCGCCGAAGGATCCCAGTGATCATTTTCCAATACCCCACTGTTGTTCCGAGTGCCTTATATCCATCCAGATCCCAACAAAAGGTGTTTGTGTTCCTTGTGTTCTTCTTCCTCTTCCTCCTTCCTAACCTCAGAGCTGCTTGTGCCACTTGGTGGATTCTTTATATGCCCCTCTGCGCGTCCCAGCCAAGACCCAGGGTTGTCTTCATCAGGGGTTACACTGGGGACTCTTCCTTTCCTTCCATGGGCTTTTGCATGGAGCCAAACCATTGACTTGAGGAGCATTAGGGAAAGAGCCTGGGAGTTGGCTGATGCTGCAGCATCATCCTCACCAACCAATGTGTTGGTATTTCACAACAGAGGAGGAAAGGGGTGGCTTGGGAGTCGGTACCTTCAAGCAGAAGGTTCATGGGCTGCCCTTGAAAATGGAGCTGTACAAAGAGAGCAGGTTCCTTTCCCTTAAGGATGATGGAGGTTATGAGACGGGGACTCCTTAAGGATGATGGAGATAACACCACAGGGCTCCTTTCCTTAAGGGTTGATGGGGGATGGCTCAGCAGAGCATCTAACGTGGAGCAGTAACAGTGAATTTGATGTGTGTCCTCCTGTCTGTTCAGAATGTTTCATTGGTGTCCACCTGAAAACTGTCCGTTGAGTTTGTGCTCCAGGTCTTGGGGAAGTTGTGCTTAAACTCACCTAGAAACTGATGATACATGATTTTGTGTTGAAATAGAACTAATATTTAATATGAAATATTTTATTATTTAACATGTAATTTAAATTAAATCCTCGTTTCTCATGTAAATATTTTTCCCTTCTGAACTATAAATATCACTCCTCTGAATTCTGCTTTTTCTGAATGAAAAGTCTCCGAGGAACGCTTTGGAAGCTGCCCACGAGCTTCTCCCTCTTATTCCAACCTTAAACAGCAGCATGGTACCGGTGTAATGGAAGGTAATGGGAACATTAGAACATTCTGTGTTGAGCTGATGCATGTGAAGGTTGGACCTTGCTGTGGCCGTTGGCTTCACCCCAAGCCTGTTGTTTGGGGCTGGTTGTAGATCATGAGGCGGGGATGTGGGTCAGGTTCTGAGGGGGCTTCACTGTAAACTGGTGTTTCTAATGGTGTGGTCCCAGGATAGCGAATAAGGTTACTGGGAGAGAGAAGAAGATGGGTATTTACTGAAGCTGTTCTGTCATGTTGGTGGCTTGCAGGTCTAACTGGGTGCACATCACTGGTTTGATGTGGCTCATCCTTGGGCATTCACTGGTCCGACCTGGGAACGTCCCAGTGACAGGCCTCTGCTGGCCTGTAGTGACGTAGTGGTTAGCACGCAGCTCAGGCTGTGATGAAGCACTAAAACCTGATGTCTTGGTCTTGTATCTTTGGTAGTGGATGAGGCACCACCTTCCCACCGATGACTGAGGCCGGAGGGAGCTGAGGGGCTCCCCTGGCTTGGGATGTGATGGTGCTTGGCCAGGCTGGAGGTTCCCAGCTCCACTGAGCCTGAAGTGGGTCCAGCAAAGAGCCACGGGATGGATGTGCTCTGGAGCATGGGGTGAAGGAGCAGCCACCACATGGGCATGGCTTCCACTGGGGAGGCTCCGGGAGCAGTGGCTTTGTGTAGGTCTGTAATCCCCCCTTAAACCAGAGCTTGAGTTGGTCTTTCCTGGCTGGGGTGAAGGTGGGCACCTGGTCACCCCATGGATCTTATCCCAGCATCCATGGAAGTGTTACCTTGTCCCACTGCTTCTGTTTGCCTGAGGACGTGAGCAACCCAAGATTTGTGTGCTTGGGCCATGACACAGAAGAGACTTTGTGATTAATGGGATTATTGGGCTTTCAATCATAGAATCACGGAATGGTTTGGGTTGGAAAGGACCTCACAATCATCCAGTTCCAACCCAGTTTAAAGGAAGAAAACTCTTTCTTCTGCCAGCCTTCCAAGAGCAGCTTTGGAGGGAGAAGCTCCCTTCCTGCTGCTCTCTGTGCCTGAAGTGTTCCCATGTAGTTCAGGAGCTCTCCTTGCAGCATCCCCTCCCCACTGTGCTTGCAGAGGTTGTACCAGTGAAGGGCAGTTTATTTGTGAGGTAGAAGCTGCTGGGACAAGATCCCTGTGGGGTGAGGGTTGGTGGAAGGTGCTGCTGGCTGGGGAGCACCAGCTGTGTACGGCCTTGGCTCTTCATCCCTCCCTCTGCTCATCATCTCCTGTTGTTAATGTATATAGGAACTATTTATATATATATATATATATTTCTAAAATCACCTTAAACCTATTTTTCTCAGAGCTTTGGGGTTTGCACTGATGATCAGTAAGTGTGCACCTTCGAAACCGGCGTCAGCATTGGTACAGTCAAAGGTCTCCATGGTACTGGGCACACCAGGGAGGTTCCTGGATGGGCAGGATGTGCTGGAGCTCACTCCATGGGGCTGAGGGCTGGGAAGGAATTTCAGTTCAAGATCGGGATGGTTTGTATTGAAGGGACCTTGAAGCTCCTCCAGCTCCATCCTCTTGCCATGGGCAGGGACACTTTCCACTGGAGCAGATTGCTCCAAGCCCCATCCAACCTGGATCTTTAGCACTTCCCCAGCCATGGTGCTGGGAGGATGAAATCCTGGTTCATTCTGGTTTATTCTGGTTGCCGCTTTCCCTGGGGGTGCTCTAAGCCCTGCAATAGACATGCTCTTGGTGTCCTCGTTTGGTGTCTCCTCAGTGAGGCTCATGGCAAAGGAAGCCATTGGGCTTTAACTTGTTCCGTGTCTGGTTCTGTTTCTGCCTTTTGCACCTGCCTGGGCTGGGACGTGGTTGAAGTTGAGCAGCTCCAGCTCTGATGTGGGACTTTACAGAGCCTTTTCTTGAGCTGGGTTTTTCTAAACCTTTTCCTCCACCACAACCCTGGTACTGGCACCGGATCCCTTTGGCACTGGATCCACTTGGCACTAGATCCATTTTGCAGTGCTTGAGACAGTCATCCCATACACGTGTGTACATGCATACACACGGATCTCCATGGAGTGGGTAATGTTATTGCACATTAAAATACCCCTGGTTCTAATGAGGTTTTCTACTCCAGAGTGTATCTGCTCAAACAGAATCCTCCTCCTTAGGCTCCGCTCTTCCCAACCCCGCAGGACACCATCACTGAACCAGTTGATTTGCACTTGGCACATCTGAAGCGATCAGAATATTAAATGTCCTTTTGCCACTTCCTCTTGGTCCATGCTCTGTTGAATCAGAGCCTCTGGAATTTCTTCTCTGGGGCTTGTCCAGAACCCCCATTGGTTTCCATTCGGCATCGGTTCAGACGCGAGGTGATCAGGTCAAAGGATTAGACTTGACTCAAGAGCTGGGACATTTGGCTTTTTGACTGTTAGCACAAACCTCTTACTCAAGGTCTGTACTCCCTGAAACCCACCGGTGGCTCCCTCAGACCACAGGTCCCCAAATGCTTCTTTTAAACTCAAACTGGACCAACCCAGTAGTTTCTGTTAAAGTATTGCTTATCTGCAGGAGGTCTGGGAGGTCTTGGGATGCAGCGGGGCTGGTTGAGCCTGGGGATAGGGTGGTGCATCCAGGATCTCCACTGGGAGCAGAGCTCTGGCTGGGAGGGCCCCCCCTCTGGGGCTCTGCTCTGGGCAGCCTCTCATTTGGGGATCAGACCATGGAAGCAGCCACCTCTGCAGCCCATGTCACAGCAGGGTAGAGCTCAAGGCTGAGCCATGGGGATGTGAGGTGAAACCTTCCTGAGCCCTGGAGCAGGAGATCCTTTGGATCCACCGGTGCAGGCTGGCAAAGGTGCTGCAGGCGTGCAGTGGTTGTTGAGCAGGATTGTGCAGTGCTGCATGCCTAGCACGATCTCAGCACATGCTTCTTGCCTGGTTTTGGTGTCCTGAGGACCCAGTTTCCCTTGGAAATCTGCCTGTTGGGAATCAGCTGCCAAGCTTCCCAACAGATCTGCTCGGGAGGGGCAGGAACAGCAGCATCAGGCACTCAGTCAAGGCCTTTGCCCAAGCCCAGCCCATGCACTGGTGGCCATGGGGGAGATGACTCTATAGCAATAAGCACCAGTGACAGTGGTGGCAGATGGTACCAGGATGGTACCAGGGCTGCTGTGGGACAGGGAGGGGTCCTCCGTGGATCCCTCCCTGGCTCCATGCAGCCTCTCCTCCAAGCTGGGAGGGGTGGGAGATGGAGTTGGTGATGGAGTGCAATGACATGAGGGGGCCTTTACTCTCATGATGCCGACTGCCCTTAACTGCTGAGCCGGGTCCTCGCGAGCTCCGTCCGTGTCTGTGTAAATATGAGGGACAGATTTGAGATTACTGCCTTTCCCCCCTTTATTTTGGGAGTAATTCCAGATGTACTTTTAGTCTCTCTCAACTGTCGGAACTTTTCTATTGTCAATCTGATGCTGGTGGCTTTTGGTTATTTTTGGTTTCGGTTTTTTTGTAAAAAAGAGAAAAAAAAAGAAAAAAAAAAAGAAAAGGAAGAAGAAGAAAAACCCAAACTCTGCATCTCTGTGTTGTCAGTTTTAGGCTGTAAATTCCAACTATCAATAAAAGCTCAAAACTCACGCGATGGTGGTGGAGTCCTCCATATAGTCACAGCATCAACCAGGGTGGAAAAGCCCTTTCAGCTCATCCACTCCAACCATTCCCAGCACTTCCAAGGCCACCACTAACCCATGGCACTGAGGCCTCATCCACGTGGGGTTTGAACACTGCAGGACACGCTCAGCCCTGGCTGTGCCACATCTCACCCTCTGCCCAGGCAGTGGAATGGCTTCATCCAGCAGCGGGTGCAGGCAGAGCACAGCAGTGCTGTGAGTCCCATGGGCTGTGGTGCTGTTGTGGGGTTGCTGGTGCTGGATGCACACCCGGTGTCTGCAGCTGATGGGTGAGGTGCTGCAGGGCTGATTCTCTCCCCCACCCTCGAGGGGCTGTCACTGACCCCAGCTGGTCTCTGCCAAAGCTCTGGCCAGCAGCAGGTTTGGCACTTGTTGGCTCTGCGTGTCCTGATCCTTTGTGCTGACTCCGTTGTAAGAGCAGTGCAGTCCCAGGAGTCTTGTGCCCAAAGCCTCAGTCTTCCCCCTGCAGAGCGGCTGGTTGACACCACAAGAGCCATCAATGCTGGGGCAGAGCAGGGCTGGCCTCAGGCACTCATCCCCTTGGCTCAGGCCTTTGTGGTGACACTGAAGCCTCCTCTTGTGCCCATCTTGGTGGCCACAGCCGGGAGCATGTTCGCCATTAGAGCTGCCTGAAGTCACTGGGCTGCATTTACTGAAGCAGTTGGGGTGGTTGGTCAAGGGAAAGCAAATGCAGGTTTGGTGCCTCCTGTCCTGGTCACAGAGTGCCCTATGTTACCCCCCCACCACCAGTGATGAGGGGAGCATCAAATTGGTACCAGGGTTTGGGCTCCTTTCCAGCTTCCCTTTCACACTTCTCCCATCCCCTGCTCTGGAGCAAGGTGGTTTCCAGCATCTCAGCTCTGCAGCCCCATGTTCCCTGTGTCCTGGTGCTGCTCCTTATCCCTGGGCCCAGCAATTTGCTCAGCGGGGGGACACTGGGTCTCAGGATCACCCTCCATGGCAGACCCAGCCAGGGTGGGCACTGGGTAACACACCGGGTTCATCAAACCAGGTCTCACTGGGGCACAGCAGCACTTGGTGGCCCTGGGCACGGGCAGGACTCGGGTCCCTGTTTGGCACAGAGGGTGCAGGATGGGCACAATCCCAATGTGGTGCAGCAGCCCCGTGTGTCTCCGGGACAGCGCCATCCCCGCACCTCCCCCCTTGCATTGAGGCCCATATTAATGTTTTCAGTAAACCTTTAGTTTCTCTTTGCAGCTGCCGGGCCGGGCCCGGGGACACAATGTATGGGAACGTCAATAACCTACGACTGCTCCGGCAAGCTCCACCTCCGGCGGCTCCAGCTCCTGCACGGCCGCTATTGTACAAACTGGGGGTTAAGAGTGTGCAAAGATCTCGGCACTGAAATAAAACATTGTACTCCTTAAAACCAGACAGGAACGGGGTGGGGGGGAAGGGACCCCTTTGGGTGAGCCAAGCCCCCCTGCAGCGGTCATACCAGTGCGGGGGGATGCTGCAGGAGCTGCTTGCAGAGATTCCCCTTTGCACTGACATGGGACATGTGGGGGGTGTGTGTGTGTGTGTGTGTGTGAGACCTGCAGCCCCCCCTTGGCAGCCCCGCTCTGCTCAGAGCACAAGCAGCGGGGAGACAAGAGGAAGGGCCCTGAGGTGGGGGGGGACACGAGGCAGCGCTGAGCA
The DNA here is from genome assembly GCA_032466535.1 of Forpus xanthops. Classification (NCBI taxonomy): domain Eukaryota; kingdom Metazoa; phylum Chordata; class Aves; order Psittaciformes; family Psittacidae; genus Forpus; species Forpus xanthops. The sequence continues at coordinate 35,843 of JASSUY010056137.1, forward strand.
GTGCCACCCGGGGAAAGGGGGTGACCTGTGCAAAGAGCACGGGTGGCGTCAGCCTTCCCCACGGGGAATGGAGTGAGTGTCTCAGTCCTGGCGGGGCATGTGTACAGAAGAACAATTACCAACACCTTCCCCTCTCATTTAGGAAAGGATACACAGTGAGTAGGTGCGGTAAGGAAGAGCAGGGAATCGTTAACTGGGGCAGCCTGTATCTCCTGGAACAACACCGCTCGGTCTTTGGGCCTGTTGGCATCTGGTGGCAGATGAAATTGTTCACTAACTGCCTCATCTGCACAGCTGCTTCTTTCCCAGGAGACTGCGTGAGCCAGGTGTGAAGGAAGAGAGGTCACTGCTCCTGCAAGTAGAGAACAGAAGAAAAAAGCAATGTGAGGAGTTACATTGCAAAGTGACATTTTCTGCAAGAACTATTTTAAGTAACTGGGGTCTGCAGAGAGCTGTGCACCTCTCAAACTAAAACCACTTACTATGCAAAGTACCAGCAGCTGGCAGAGGAGAGCTTTGCTGTTCAGCAGAAACACAGATAGGGACCCACTCCCCCAGATCCATCCCTCTGGTAACATCAGCTCAGACATCAAAGAACCTCTTTTAGAAGCCTCCTGAGCTCCCTCTTAGAACAAGCAAACAAACATGTTCTATCCATGAGGCTCCTATGGCAGGGCTATGCCACACTCTCACTCCTCCTATGGCAGTATCTTTGCTCCTTCATTTCTGGCTCAGATGTGTTACTGTTCAGTGTATACCCATTTGCTGTACTGTCCACGTAGTTCTCCATCTTACAGGGCCTTTTTCCCTCTCAGATTGCAAAATTGCCTGTCCTCACAAGCTCCCCAGTCTTTGGATCACCTTTGTGCTCCCTCTCTGACCCTCTCCAGCCTGTCCACAGCTGCTTTGCATAGCTGGGACCAAACCTGCACCCAGTATTCCAGGTGTGGCCTGACAGGCGCTGAGTGGGACAGTGACATCTTTATCCCTGCTGGTGATGCCCTTGCTGATGCAGCTCAGCATCCTGTTGGGTTTCTTTGCCACAGGAGCACGCTGTTCACTCATATTGAGCCCAGCTGGGCCCCAGGTCCCTTTCCACAGTGCTGCTCCCAGGCAGGAAGATCCCAGCCTGTGCTGGATTGTGTTTTCCCAGGTGCAAGGCTTTACACTTGTCCTTGTTGAACTCCATAAGGTTCTTGCTACCCTGCTCCTCCATCCTATCCAGCTCATCCTGCAGGGTGGCTCTCCCTTCCAGAGTCCACTTCCCCATTCACTTCATCGGGGTACATTTGACCCCATCGTCCAGATCACTTTATGAAAGTGTTAAACAGCGCTGAGCCCCGGGGACCCCACTGGTGACAGGTCCCAGTTTTACAAGGACCCTCTTTTCATGACAGACCCCAGCTTAGTGTCACTGAAGAGTTTTCAGCACAGTGAGGGAATTAATTTGGTCACAAACGCAAATGCTCAGCGGAATCTAAATTATAACAAAAGCCCACATTTTATGGAGTCCCTCCAACATCCCCAAAGATCCTCATAAACCACTTCCACCTTCCTATCCGGCACGTCCCACGGCAGATAAACGGCGTCCCGTCACCGAGGGTCTGTATCCCCGTACCCCGGCCTCCGCCTGCACACCCCTCCTCCGGGGCCGCCCCGCTCCGTGTCCCCGGTGGAGCTCCGCTCCGCTCCGCCCCGCGGCCCGGCCCGTTCCGTTCCGTTCCGTTCCGCCGCAGCCCTCCGGCCTAAGGGTCGGTATTGAGCCGCCCTCTGCGCCGTCCTTTCCCGCAGC